>PVIA01007362.1:0-84371 GCA_004024845.1 Tonatia bakeri | reverse complement strand
GGTGAGGCTGGTAGTAAGATCTCCATTTTGGTCTTTTTTATTAATGACCATAAATGAAACAAATAAAATAAATATTATGGTTTCTGTAAATTCTTGCCTTCTCCAGTTTATTAGACAATCTGAGAAGTATTTGAAAGAAGTTTTGCTGCAGATAATTGTTGATATTACTAAGTAGGACGCAATACACTGGCTTCCTTAGGGGGAAGAAAAGAGTTTGATTGATGTACAATTGTGTTACTCTACTCTGTATGGATGGATTCAGCAAACAACTGGGAAAAAGAACACACCTTACATACAAAAAGCTTAACTTGAATTTGTATGCTTAAGAAGTATTCTGGATATTATTTTTATCTCTCTCACTGAATGCTAGGAGTAACTCTTGAAAAATGGATTCCTAGTTGTACATCCACATGGTATCACCTGCCCAGCATCTCTACTTGGAAGAGAACCCAGAAATCAAGAATCTTAGATAAGGTGAGATATCTCTTTCTCCCTCTCTCCCTGCTCTATGTTAAAGTTTAGAGAAATCTAAGGTACTTGTTTTTTCTATTGCCATATATGCCTTTTCCATCACCCCTGAGAACTGTAGAGGTGAGGTAAATATACATACAGAGCCAATAAGAGTCTGTGGTCTGACTTATCAACTAAATGAACGAATGAATGGAGTTAAGTAACTGACTCATGTTCTCCAAGTTAGAAACTGATAGGATTCAAACTCAGGTCCTTTGCTTCTAAATTCTGTCTATGTCCACTGGATCACTATTGTGTCAGATTGTGCAAGACTGTTTTATTATATGAGGAAAAACAATGAAGTGTAAATTACACCTAGTAGGAAATCCACTAACACTAGTTTTCATAATAAGAACTGCAGAGGTGGGGTAATTTCAGGACTGGTTGCTTCAACTGCTTACAGAACATCAAGTTCTTTCTGCTTAACTAGCCTTTCCTATGACTACAGCTCAGCCGCAGCAGCTCCATCCATCACTTGATAGAAAAAGACAGGAAAATGGAGAAGAGGATTTGTCCTTGACTTGTGTCTCTTTTTAAGAGCAAGAGTAACTTTCCCAGAAATTCCCAGCCAAAGGGCTTCAGATTATTGGCCAGAAATGTATCACATTGCTCTCCTTAAATAAGTCAGTGACAACTGAGGATATAATTGTTGAGATTTGCTTAGACTAATCAAGATTCAGCCTAGGAATAAGAAAATGTCAGCTCCCCTAGAAGCATATGCCTCCTGATACCTGAAAAATTGGGCAATCTATATTATTGGTCACTTCTACCTTACAACTGCTGCACCCTACCAGAGTGGGCAAGAAATCAACACTATAGAACTTTTGAATTTTTGAGTTTTATTTTTTCACATTTTTCTACTAGAAGAGTAAAAGATGATGAAGTCAAGAAGCAGGGTTCCTCGCTTTCCTGACAGACCACAGCCAGGGCATGTGGGCTTAACCTATCCTATTTGGTTTATCAGTTTATGGTTATGTCTCACATGGAGACATCAATTTTTTTTCCTACGTGAAAGTATACAATTACTCTGACAAGGGAAAAGTTGTGTTTCTTTTTAAATTTAGTTTATGATATTTGACATGCAGAAAGAGTAATACACAAGAAAGTGAAAAGTATCTGGCAGTCTGGTGTTTTAAATATATATAAAAATGCGACTATTTTATATTGTAATGAAAATAGCCATAATGTAGTCTATCACTGGTTCAAAAGTATGTTTCCCATTCCCATGTGGGGCCATTTCAATTCTCTAAGGGTAGGCAACACTTCCTTCCAATGTTTTTCCCACCTCAAATAGCTCAGTAATTTAGACAATAGCAAGCCAAGCACATGATTAATGAGGCTGTGAATTGAGGACAGGACAGCTGCTGGATCACAAAGAGAGGCTTTGTGGGCATGTTACTCCATGTACAAGGAACTATACAAATTGATAATTTGTCAAGCTAATTGAATACCTCTGTGAATTTTATTATAACTTCTGGTTAGGCTAGGACATAACCAAGTGTTTATACCAATCTAGGGCAGCTAAAGGCAAAGCCAGCATGTGTTACTGATAGAACCAACATTCACAGCATTCAACAAGGCTGAGCCTTAGCACAACAGTCAGACTGGTACACATATCCTTATTTGTTGCCCTGCTTGCGCCCTCTGTTCCCTCAATGGAGGGTTCAGTGTCTCTGTAGGGATGTTCAGTTGCTCAGGCTGCCTTCCTTGTGCATTTCCAGACTAGTCTGCCTCATATCAATGATCAATGTTTATTTGTTTCCAAGTTTCTCCTCATTGCTATCAAAAGTACCTGCCCCATGTAACATCTTTTTTTCTTGATCAGAATGAAAATTGAGGAGGAAATGGAGATCTAATCTGTGGTAGGAAAATACAAAATCACTTATAATATTATGCTTTTGTTTCTGCTTACCATCCTTATCTCTATTAACAGAAATAGGATATCTTTTTGTGTCAGGAAGATTGCTAAGAGGAGGACTAATATTGGATGCATATAAGTAACTTCTAGTAGGACAGCAATCCTGAGTTTTCCAACCAACCCTCCTCAGCTTTCATTCCTACCACTCCTCTAAACCAGCTTTTGCCAAAAACAAACTGGCAAAAACAAAATTTGTATCCCAGTTCTTGTCCTTACTGCTACAGCATTTAGATAGGACTGACCTTTCCCTCCTCCGTGAAAGACTTTCCTCACTTCTCTGTCAAAGCAGTGCTCTCCTCATCTCCCTTCTGCTTCGTAGACCAGTCCTTTCTCAGTCTCCTTTTCTCGTTTTTCCTTACCTTGTCAGCTATATCTTTGGCTGGCAAGATTATTTTTTCTTTCTGTACTTTAATTATGTATACCTTTGCTAACGAGTTTCATACTTTCTTAGGTGATTATGTTGCTATTTAGGGTTCTTTTGTTCGAACTTAAAGAACTCCCTTTAGCATTTCTTATAAGGCCCGTCTAGTGATGAACTCTCTAAGCTTTTGTGTGGGCAGGTCTTTATCTCACCTTCCTTTTTACAGGACGGTTGTGTCAGGTATATTATTCTTGGTTGGTAGGGTTTTTTTGCTTTTGGTAATTTGAAAGAATATATTGTTCCACTAGATAGTTTTCTTAAGTTTTTCATTTATCTTGAGTAAATAAGTAGAAGTAGAATTCTTGGGGAGTATGGTGAGCAAGTGTATGTATGACTTCATAAGAAACTGCCAAACTGTTTCAAGGTAATTTAATTATTTTATACTCCCCAAACTGTTCTACTTCCTTGCCAATAATTGAAAACTTACTTAAAATTTTAGGAAGAACTTGGAGTATACGAGGAAGTTTTCATGTGGATATCAAGGGGAACAGCCCTTCAGGCAAAGGGAATAGCCCTTTCAAAGACTTCATATAAAAATACCTGTACTGTACCTAAGAGTCACAGGTGTGGCTGGAGTGGAGGGAGCATAGTGAAGAAAAATGAGATAATGCAGGGGTCATACTCTGCGGGATGCTGTGGCTATGTTGCAGGATTTGGCTGCAGAGTGAAAGCAATAACTAGTGTAAGGTTTGCGAAGGAATGAAAAGATTAGTCTGGCTGAGCTACTGAGAAGAAATTATAGAAGTGTACAGAGTAGCGGGAGACCATTAAGAAGCTATTGAAGTTATCCATGCAAAAAAAATGGTGGCTAAAACCAAGGTAGATCAGTGGATGTGGTGAGAAATGGTAGGATTTTGAATATGTCTGAAGGTAGAACCATTATAATGCCCCCGGAGGTTGTGAGGAAGGAAGTTGGCCCAAGCTTTTTCCTCTGAACAACTACTTTGCCGTCAACTGAGACTAAGGAGAGTGTAGTTAGAGAAAGCGGGGGGGAATATCAGGAGCTATGTTTTAGAAAGAAATCCACATGGATATGTTAAGTAGGCATTGCGTTTATGAATCTGAAGTTCAGAGGAGAGGTTCCATCCAGTGGGATCATTAGTTTAGAGACAGTTTTTAAAATTAGAACACTGCTTTACTATTTTATACTGTGCTCAAGCTAAGTTTAGTTTGGTTTGTTTTTGTTTTCTTTTACATAATAATTGGGAATCCCTCCAATTTTCACCTCACTTTGTAGAAATGGGCACACTGTTTAGTAATTTATCAGCAATTACATCTGTTGACATCCCAGCTGTTTCTTATAGCATCTTCTCCTCTCAAAATCAGAAAATCAAGAATAACATGATGCCTGACAACCTCACCAGCTCAGCACATCTGGAAGCACTGAGTGTGTGATTTAGGGATGTGCCACTCTCTTACACGGTGAGAAAATCTACATAACATCAAGTAATCATAATTTTCAGTTTTTAAAGATTTTAAACAAAATTATAAAAATAAATATAGAAGAATTATATTTTTAAATGACTAAAATATTCCCTTTACCCACAGACTATTTCAGGCATCTTAAGAAACCATTTTGTGCTGTGGAAAACATTTTACCTCATTGAAAACATCACATAGTCTTAAATGTACATAAGGCAGAAACAAAAAACAATTTTTTACTGATTCAAGTCTGGGGCAACAATTATAATGAAAGCTAAATTTGGGTAACTGTCCCACATAAACAGAGAAAATCTTTTCTATTACACTTTAGGAGATTTGAATTCCAGTATTCAGATATGTTTTTCTAATTAGTATTACTCCAGAGTCATGTGTACAGCTGACGATACAAAGGTGAAGACTTGATAACACAACTCTGCCATATTTTTAAATTTCATTTATTTAGGGCTGGAGGGGGCTGGCTGCAGCAATGTCTTGAGATTTCTTTGTTGTTTAGTTATGTCCTGCTGGGCTTTTCTCATGTTCAAAAAACACAAATTGTAGTTAATAATCGATCGTTGTTCTTGGTATTCAGGCAACAGTTTATGTTCTTTTGTACCCTGTGTACTTGGAATAACATTCTAACCTCCTTTGTAATCAATTAGAGGTGGTTGCAGGTCTTGTTGTAGGACTTGTGATAAGTAAAGAAAACCTCTTTTAATAAAAGTGAGGCAATGTACTTCCCTCTGGAACAACCATATATGGATAGCTAGAAAAAACCTGGCACCATATTTTTTAACATGTAACTCAGAGTTCGCATTTTCAATCACTGCAGAATTTGTTTTTACAAGGACTGACAGAAAGCTAGGAAACAGGCTATTTTACAATTTTACCTCTTGGCTCAACACCCTCTTGTAGAACACACCAAGCAACATGTTCAGTTCTGTGAAGAGGGATGTGTTTTTGTTTTGTTTTGACTTTTTATTTTCTAATGATTACAGATTCACAAGAAGTTGCAAATATAATGCAAGTACCTTTTATTCAACCAGTAAATACATCCTACAGAAATACAGTACAATATCAAACCCAGGAATTTGACATTGTATTACATATGCAGATTTATGTAACTGCCAGAGTGTACATTGATATGAGGTGTAATAGTATAGTGTTCTTTAATTAAAAGTGTCAGTGCTCATATGCGTAAATAAGGACTCTCCCTCAAGAATATTACCTTAAAAGAGTATAGACTTCTTTTAAATAGATATTGTGTTCAAAATATTTCTGAAGGTCTTTTCTCTTGAAACTGTTCTTCTAATTCATTTGTAGCACCCAAAGGAAACTTACCTAGAGAATTAAGCGTGTCCTGCAATTACATGGATTTCTTCAGAAGGTTACTGTCTCATTCCCTGCTTAGGCAGTGCTAAACCCTCAATTCTTTTCCTAAACCTATGACTTTCCCATTTCTCATTTCACTCTCAACAAACTGCTTCACTTCCAAATTTCCTAAGAAAAAACCACCCTTACATATGAA
Organism: Tonatia bakeri; assembly: GCA_004024845.1. Taxonomy (NCBI): domain Eukaryota; kingdom Metazoa; phylum Chordata; class Mammalia; order Chiroptera; family Phyllostomidae; genus Tonatia; species Tonatia bakeri. The sequence goes on along the minus strand of PVIA01007362.1, from coordinate 78,572 downwards.
CTCCTTTGACTTCCTATCAACACCTGCTACAATGAAGGAAGTAACCTTCTTGTCAAAAACCACTGCAACCCTCTCCTGTCCCCTTTGTAAGTGAAAAGAGATGACAAGGGCTTTCCTGCTGGAGAAAGGCCATGGATGCTTTTTTCCTCCCCTTGCAAGATCGTCAGCTCTGCAAATTAACCATGTGCCTCACTTAAACCCAAAGCAGCCTGGTTTGGGTTGGCCAAAAAGTACTTCCTCTGGGTGAAGTTAAAAGATATAGTTCTTTTTCTTGTAAGAAAAAACATGTATCAGAGCAGAAGTTGTATGCATGTGATTTTATATTAGGACCTATCTTTAACAGTTACATGACTTGTAGTTCTGGCTACATGTGTGTTGGCACATGATATCCTGGTGTCAGAGGTGGAATGCACGAATCATGTTTCTGTGGGGAGTGACACAAGTTTAATGCAGACAGAAGTGTATTGGAGTCTCCCCTCGTGGAACCATTGGGTAGAAAGCTTGCCTGTAATGTAACATTATAGCAAAGGGTGCTCAATGGACAGTTTAGGGCTGGTAACATAACATGAAAAATCCCCTGAGACATAATGTAGAAAATCCAGTTAGTTTTATCAATATGTAAACATATATTTCTGTGTGAAATATATACTTTCAATGTGTACAGACATTTTAAGCCATATTTGAATATGCTTTACTTTGCAGGTTGAGTCATTTCATTGTGTTACGAGCATGGCATATTTCAATATTTTGAATAACAGCAGACAGAAAACAGAATATTTCATTTGCGTGAACCTGTTATGTGTATATAATGTTTTCTCAGAGGAAATTCACCTATTTTTGTGACCCAATTAGAAATGTGCTGAAGTAATGTAACCGACAGTAATTTGGAGATGAAGTAAACCCAGAGGTCTTTAAGAAATAGCAAAGTTGATCCAATACCAGTGTTGGCCTCAAGATTGCCCCCATTTCCTAGGCAAGTGCTGTTCAAAATTTCAAACCACCTCAGGCTAAAAACCTGTTAAATTCATTGTCAGTTCATTTGCAAATTCTTCTTCCCCCCTAACCTGAAAATATTTGAATTTGTTAATCCATTTAGTCAGCAGTGGACTGGGAAATTTTTGCTTACCCTAAGCAAACTGTAAATTGCCTACTCTCTCCAAATCCCTTTCTTTGACTTTCACTCCGGTCATTTTACATTTTGTTCCCAGTAATGTTTTGCACGTAGGGGGTGGCCCACCTGTTCTCTCTCTCTCTCTCCATGGTGAAGTCAGACTTGCATTTAGAACAGGCACTGATTTAATATCAATTACCGTTCTATCCAAATCTGCTGTAAGACTATGATGAAATTCTGGTTCAGATTAGTCAGTGAACCACCTATTGAGGGGCTGTTAGAATGCTGACGCTGTGACAAAGTGGTTTCTTCTGTTCCTCAGAGACACTGTAATGAAGTTTCCTGGCTGGAGTGATGTAGAAAATCTATTTTGTAGTATTTAGAAAAGATGATGTTGCAGGTGCCAATGGGAACAAATGGAATTCCAATCATATTGTGTCTAAATAGGCAAAAAATGAAAGAGCAGATTGTATTAAAATAATTCCCTCATTCACAGCCATCTATTGCACCTGCCGAGTTAATTCTATTACTTTGGGATGCTAATGTCTATTAGCATCCCAAAGTAATTAGCATTTTAATAAAAGCGTGATGCCTGGTATAGTTAACACTAACTTGGTTGGTAAATGCTGTTCATTTGTTTTTTCAGTATCCATCATCACCCTCATCAAAGCTGTTGGTTTATGTCACCTATGGTCTTATTGACTAATGAGTATCATGACATAATCTAAAGATTCAGAAAAATGGTCATTGCTCTTAGATATTCACGATATTTAATTTTTCATAGTTTATGAACAGGACATTTAAATGAGCTATAAGGTGAGTAGCAGGGGACACATAATAGAGGAGTAATTTTTTCAAAGCAAGATTGCCTTACCATGATCTAAATATCTGTTAGTAAACTATATACTAGAGACCTTGGCCAATAAAGTACAGATGTCTGCTAAATTGACTCTACTCTTACTGCTGCTTTCCTCTAGGGCAGTCTCAGCAGAGCAGCAGACGTGATTCTTTTCATATATAAGTCGAACCATCTCATGCTGCTACCTGACAATGACTCTCCATTTCACTCAGAATTAAAATTGAAGTCCTTAAATGCCCTACAAAGAATGAAGATTTTATATATATTGTATATAATATTCTCCCTTGAGAATTTTCAAGCTTATATCCAACTTGCAAGTTAACAGGAGTTCAGACTACCATCATTTCATGTATGTTAGCAGAAGACATCATACTGAAGAAGAGAGAAAGACTGTTATTATTTATAACACAGCAAGCCACATGAACATCAGCATATTTATATCAAGTCCCCTTGCCTCAAGTCCCATGGTGGCAATGTTAATGGACTTGAATGGACACCTGCATACCTACTATACAGGGTTATAGGAGATACACCCTGAGCTTAGGCAGCCCAAGTTCTTCTATAGCATGCAATAAACATGCTTAGTCTTTGATCCAGTGTGAGATGCAATCTTTATCTTCCAAAGATGATCATAGTACAAATGTTCTTGTCATTAACTCACAGAAAAAAAGGCAGTCAGAAACACAACAGACCAATGTAGAATTAGCTCCCAACTATAATGTAATGTTAGCTTATTATATGTCCCTCCCCAATGTAAATTCACTGAGAGATTTTATTTGATCACTAGTACACTCAAAATGAACAGAAAAAGGATTAGACTTTGTTTTCTTCAATCCACAATCCCTAAATCTGCTTCTTCCTCCATGGGTGACTAAAGTCACCATGACTAAAGTCACTATGACTAAAGTCACAGTAAGAAGGTAAGGGGATTAATCCAAAACATACATACATAACATAAAGGCACAGACAGCCATGTAGTGATGGCCAGTGGGAAAGAGGGGCAGCAGGGTAGGAGGAGGTGGGCAGAGCAGGGTAAAACAAGGGCAGAAACTTTGTTTTCGACAATGGGCACACAATACAGTGTGCAGATGATTTTTTTAATTGAGTTGTACACTTGAAAGCTGTATGGTTTTGCAAACCAATGTCACCCCAATAAATTCAATTAAGTAAATATATAAATAAGTCAATGTATATGTATATATATATATACATACATACATACATACATACATACATACATAGAAAATGGGAACAGTAAGTAATGCCTCTCCAACACATTTTGGTAAGAACTTAATGTTAAGTGTCATTAAGTGTTAGGATTCTCCATGTCTCAGATGGAGATAGGAAATGGAATCATACACTTAATTTCATGGCCTCCCTTTGACCATATGTGATGACTCTCAAATTTATCTTGCTACCCCAGACCTTTTCTCTGATACCTAGTCCCATCATCCTATCTAACTTCATAATGATCACCAAAACTGAATTCACGTTGACCTTTTCCAAGCTGAGACTTCTTCCAGAGTCCTCTAACACGGTAAATGACATCTCCTTCCATTTATGTGTACAAGCTGCAATCCATAAGTTGTCTTTGACTGTTCCTTCTCTTTCAACTTATCCCACCCTCACAGTCAGTTACATGTCAGTTCTTGTTCATTTCACATTCTAAAACACCTTTGAGCTCTATCTGCTTTTCCCTTGCCTACTGATAGAAGCATGAATCTAAGGCCAGTGACATCCAACTGTCTCAGAACAATGTCTCCTGTTTATAGAAAATATTTTTATAATATCTCCTTTTATATACTGAAATGAATTCATATATAATACAGCCCAACTTACACATAGCATTTCAAAACATTTAACCATAATATGAAGTATAACTAGAAAAAAATCTATATTAAAGTAATCTGTATTTTGATATGTAAATATGAGGAGTACCTAGACCAGAAGACCTAATAATACTGTCACACATTTGCAGCTATATAAGTAATTATTCTGGGTTTGAAAGCTAAAAAGGTAGACTGATGCAGGTACATTGTATTGGACTCAAATACCAGGAGCAGTATTACTATTAGTAATACTGTATTATTTCCCAAAAGGACCAAAACTCTTAGTAACTTCCCAAACTAGAATAAAATTTATCTCCAGTTACATAGTAGATGCATGCATTTCTGAAAAATTCAGTGTATACATAAATCATGCAAAAATATTATTTGTTTATATCTAAAATGTAATTAGATTCTAGACAGGTTTTTCATTTATATGAAAATCTATGCTTTTTAGTGTGCCTTTGTGAAGTTTTATGAGACACACACAATTGTCCCTTCAAGCTTAAATTTCCTACACATTGCAAGATATGCCTAGTAGACCTGGACCCCACCTACCAATAAGTGCTTGTAACCAGTAGCTATCCCCACCCCCTAAACAATAAAACAGAACAAAAACATTCTTATTAATGTCTAAAAATGTCCTTGAGTGGGTCTGGCACTCCCACTGAAAACTGCTCCTGTAGAACAAATTACCTTTATTTTTAACTCATTAGCCTCCTAATAAACTTTTCATCTTCACTTTGTACCTTAATCAAAACTGTTTCTCAAATGCAAATTTTGATTGTGGTACCTGTGTTAGTTAGTTTAGTTTTGTTTTGTTTTGTTTTTCAGCAAAACAGAACCAATAAGAGATACAGGGTCCAGCACAAATAATGCTCTTCTTTTATTACAAAATCCTTTATTATAAAGTTATAAGCATATAGTTCTGTAACACAACAGTATCATACTCAAGCACACCATATGAAATGTTAGGTGAAATGTTCAAATTAAAACTGTGAATCAATACACCTATATTAATACCCTACTGACCACACTAAAGCACGCATTACTTCTGCCAGACCCTATATGAAGATTTATGACAAGAATTGCCACATTCAATTATGACGGCTGACAGTTGAAAAGCCCCAAGATCTGTAACTGGCAAACTGCAAACCCAGAAGGGCTGACAGTGCAAGCACAAGTCTGCGGCCAAATCCTGAAAACCCGGAGGCTAATAATGTAAGTGCTAGTCTGAAAGTCAGCATGCGCAAGACCTAAGAAAAGCAAACATTTAAGTTCAAGTTCTGAAGGCAGGAAAAGATCAATGTACCAGCTGAAAACAATCAAGCAGAAAGAGTTCTCTCTTTCTTGGAGGAAAGTCAGCTTTTTGTCCTATAGGGCCTTCAACTTATTGGATGAGGCCCACCATGCTAGGAAGCAAAATGCTTTCTTACTGTCTACAGATTCAAATGCTAATATTATCCACAACCTTCTGCACAGATACACCAGAAAATGTGTTTGACCAGATATCAGAGCACCCCATAATCCAGTCAGTTGATACTAAATTAACAATCATACTGCCTGTGACATAAATTCCTTCACTGCTGTTTCCTTCTCTGAAGAAAAAAATGTTTGCTTGATTTGCAAAGCCTTGTGTTATCTGATTCTTGTCTGGTTTCAAGCCATATTTTATCATATTATATATTCCTCCATGAGCTTTAGCCACACTAGCCTTTTAATTCTGCAGGTGTGCTATGATCCTTCACACCACAGAGCCTATGCATGTCTATTCTCTTTAATGTACATTTCCTACCACACAAACTTTCCAAGTTAACTCCCAATTATAGCTTCTCTGCCTTGAAATTGTAGCTTTTCTGCTTAGAAGCTAAATAGCCTTTCAAAACATTGTATTTTAAACTTTTTTATATAGCCAGGGGTGACATTAAAAATACTTAACAAGTATGAAATGGGAACTGATCAAATCAAAACACATGCTCACCGCTGAAGAAACATCTTAGGGATTCTAATCTATTAAGTGTCAACCTGTTAGTTGTTGGATCATAGTGTGGGTCCTGTTGGAGATGATCTGGAATGTTTCAGAAGAGAAGGTGGAATAGGCAGGGAAGATAGGCACTAAGGCACTTTAAGAATCAACTATGTACCAACTCTTAACTCTCAATATTTTAAAACTAGTATGGCTGTTAAAAGTAACCTAAAGTATGTTATTGTTATTATTTAATGTCAGCTACATGCTGATATTTAGACTTAGAAGGCATTTACTTACAGATTTTGGCAGTATTCTCAGCTCTACTTCTGGATGATGTTCTTATAGAACATACACCTTCAAATCTTCTCCTTTATTACACTTTGCACAATTATAATTTTACTTTAGCTTGTAAGGTAGTTTTACTGAACTGTCTACCACTAGCTTGTAAGTTCAGTGAAGGCAGGGACTGTATTTAAATTTGCTCACCAATTTATACTAAATAACAAAAATAAATGTGTGATGTATATTGAATTTATTCAACGTTCACCAAAAGGATAATGTAAATGTCATTTATACAGTTTGTGTTCAACACACCTTAATTTTATTTTCCCTCTTTCTTACCTCCAAGTGTGTTATAATATACGTCTATATCTATATCTACATATATATGTCATAGTACACATACACATATTTCAGTCAACACATATCAGGAATTCTACATATTCAGATTCTTGAAAGTTTAAGTAACAAAACTGAAATTTCAGAGTAAGCCTTGAAATTTTCCTTTACAATTCCACAATAATATGCCTAAAATCGACCACGGAATGGGAGACATTTTGTTGATATAATTGCTTCTTTTCCTTTCCCTGTGAGCTTTGAGTGAACTCAGCCCCAGACCTCACTGTCTGTTCCTCCATCACACTACACGTTGTGTCCTCTGCTACACTGAATGCACTGCCAGCCTCTCTGGTCTCCCCCAGCAGCTTCATGGTGGAGGAAATGGAAGTCTAGGCTTTCATGATTCAGGGGACTCAGATTTAAATAAATCCAAGTGAAAAGCAATTAATGACTCTAATTATTAGCTCAAAACAAAGTTGTACAAGGAGGAACATGTTTCTTAAAAAATAAAAAGAAATTGTTATGCCTATGTACAAAATGAATTAGGACACCAAAAACTAAGACAAATACTCATGATTAAGAGTCATGGTTAGTCTTCAAGTGTCATTTATATACTCTGAAACCTTGAAATTTCCAAAACAAAAGATATCTGCAATTTTTCTTGTACTTATTATCTAGTCTGCCCAATGTTCCATGTAGTTTATGCCTCTGTGAAATCAAATATAATTGGTTTATGGGAACTGAATGAAAGCCTAAATTCAAGGCACATTTTTAAATCAAATTCATTAATTTGGTTCACACAATGCATTTCATTCATCGACCTTATGTGGCCAACTCTACCATCCCTTGTACTTTCCAGTGATTAAATCTAAAAATATGTTTAGATGAGATCACAAATACATATGATGAGAAATATTTTTGTTAACCAGTGTGATTTCCCCACTATTCTTGTACTTCCATTTCCCCCACGCTCACACCCTATTCCAACCTCAACCAAACTGGAACAAAACATCTTGCCAGCATTGCCTTAAAAGAAGTATCAGGCTGAAGACTGTAAGAGACGAACAAAATTCTTAGATTTTGATTTTTAAATCAAAATCCAAGACCCAGGAAAAAATAGATTTGAAAGAACACAAAACCAGAACACTGTTTTAAACTCCTAAATTCTGGGGAAAAAAATTGCCACATAGGGAGGGAAGGAGAATGATTAAGAGGAAAAAGAAACAGAAGAAAATTTGTGAGAAGTTCCTTGTACCAATATCCTTTTTCCCAGGATTAGTTGGGGTGGGGTGATATTAGAATTCTTGGGTTAGTTTGGAAATCCTAGAGCACAGAAGACTTCCAACTACAGAGACTACAAGAAACTGCCAAATTGTGCATGTTAGGAGAAAAATTTCCTGTGTACCCTAGAAGAGTAAAGGTGTGTTAAAGGACTTTTCATTGCCCTGGAGAATTCACAGAGTTTACCATGTCCCAGACCAGTACATGAAAGAGCTAAACATTTCTACAGCCTAATAGGTGGCAATTTGAGGTGGAGCTGGAACTGGAGATCTTCTGTAGTCAGAAGCATGAAACATCCCTGCAGCTCCCTACATGGAGTAGAGTCTACAGAACAGGTGATATAAAATAGAGCTCAACAGATGTTAGCTGTAATAATAACCAAGAGTCAGATGCTCTCTACCACTAACATGACACCATGTAGACTCCCAGAGTTTAGATGCTGCAGAGAAAAAAAACTGGTAGGAAAACTAGCTTGACTGCAGGTTGCTTTTCCACTGAAGAGAAAGTGAGCACAAAGTGAAATAAGTTAATGTATGGAAATTAAAAGATATTATTTCTTATAAATTTTTAGGAATGGCTCTATAGAATGATACCTAGTCATTTTTGCCTCAGTTATAAACTTTGATCTTATTTTAGCCAATCTGGGCTGTTATAACAAAATGCCACAGACTGGGTTGCTCTTAAATATTAAAATTTTATTTCTCACCATTCTGGAGTCTGTAAATCCAAAATCAGAGTGCCTGAATGGTTGGATTCTTGTAAAGGCCCTCTTCTGGGTTGTAGACTACTGATCTGTCTTTGAATCCTCACGGGCGAAAAGTGAGCCAGCAAGCTCTGCAGCCTCTCCTTTGAAGGGCTCTAATTCCCTGTAGGAAGGGCTCCACCCTCATGACCTCACCACCTCCCAAAGACCCCACCTCCTAACACCACCACCTCAGGACTGGAGTATTAACATAAGAATTGGAGGGGAGGGATTTTCAAACTTGCAGTCCTTTGCAGATTGGGACGAGGAAATCAAGATTGATTAAGATTTAGATATTCTTGCAATTTACTATGACAACAAGTTGTAGATTATTTTCAGGAAAAAAAAAAAAAAGACTAACCCAGAGAAAAGCTAAAGGGTCCGTCATGTTGCTATGTGATTAATAAACATCCTGGAGCTTCAGACAGTCCCATATAGATGTAGAAAAAGGCACGCATGCATCTTGTCGTGTCTTCTCCATAATCACTATTTTGGAAAAAATATAGTATTAAAGACTCAGGACTGGGGAAGATAAAAGATAATTAAGTAGGCAATGCCTTCTATCAGTCTAAAACAAAATAATGGGTTGGCTAAAAAAGGTTTTTTCCCCCCTAAGATGACTTTAGTGGTGCTCAGTTGTCTTTGAATTCATTCAAAACAATTTTGTTATTGCATTGTGACAGCTGTCATATCAGCATGCATTTAAAAAAACTTATTAAAATTGATGAATTGTATAGCCATTTTAACATGGAAGATAAAATAAAATAGGCAATATGTTTGGCATATTATGCTTTATTATTTCAAGAAAGGTGAAAATTCAACTGAAATGCAAAAAAAAATGTGTAGTGTATAGAGAAGGTGCTGTGACTGGCCAAATGTCTCAAAAATGTTTTGTGAAGTTTCATACTGGAGACATCTCACTGGACAATGCCCCATGGTCAGGCAGACCAGTTGAAGTTGGTAGTGAGAAAATTGAGATACTGAGAACAATCGATGTTATGCCATGAGGGAGATAGCCGACATACTCAAAATATCCAAATCAATAAAGTTATTGATGAAAATGTGTCTTTTATTTTATGGAAAAGAATACAGACTTTTTGATCAAACCAGTACATGTTAGGTCTATGGAGGGACATTACATGAAAAGGAACCATCTTGATAAAAAAAAATTAAATCATAAGTTACTGAGAATGCAAAGCTACGACCAAAAATAAATGCAAAAATGCAGGACATTACTTCCATCTTACCCATCAATTTGACTTTTCCTGGGGAAAAGCAGGTGGAGTCAATACCCTCACCCAAATATTTCCTGCCCTTCTGTGTCCTTTGCCACTAAGGGTTACAAACTCCCTGACCTCACCTGGTGAATTTCTAAATTCTTCTTATATCCCCATCCTATTCTCAAACTTACAATCAATGTTATATACAAAATGGAGTAAGTCAGAGCACAGGTCCCTGGAAAACAGCAGAATCCCTCAGATCCTGCAGAAAAGGCAGGGAGTAGCAAAGTTTGCCCCAGGAGCAGACAGCACAGCCTTTGAGGCATATTGCATAACAAAGGCAGATTAACGACCAGTGCCTTCCAGAAAGGAGGAGCAGAGTGACTCATGACATAGCCAGGGGGAGGGTGGGGGAGAGACTCAAATAGCACCTGAGTGAGCTGCATGGTATGGCTGGGAAACTTTTGCCCTGAGGAAATATGGCAGCCAAAAGAGCGTCAAAGACACTGGGGAGCTGACAAAAATGACACACACTGACACACTGTAGAAAAAGCTGGACACTCCCATTGGCTTCCTGCACACATGGGATATCAGGAGGATCTGTTTTTTAAAGGCACATAAACTCTCTCCCTCTCCTCCCCCCCCACCCCAGCTCTCTCTCTTTCTCTCTGTTGTGCTTGCTATGGAGAAGTCCCTCCCTTGGTACGGGGCCTCTTGGCATGAAACTTCGGAACTTGGTGCAAGTTCTCTCTGGGCTTTTGGCATTTGGATGTTCTGAGCCCCTGGCCCTGCTTTCTGCATGGACAAGAGTGCCCATGGGACCAGATGCTGGGACTACCAGGGGCTTAGACCCTGCATGGATGGGAGCCCACTCCTACAGGCAGGGTCCAACAAAGGTATGTGTGCCTCCCTGGGCTCCAGCCTCTGGGACACCATGATCCAGTGCAGCATGGCACATGGTTCAGGAGAGCTTCAAGGAGACTGAGAGCAGTACACCCCAGTTCCTGAAGGAGAGAACTGCTGTGAGAGGATGGCAACTCTGAAACCCACAAGTACACAATACAGAGAGGATGGAGGTCAGTTTGCATGGCCAGCTTAAGGACAGATAAGGAGATGGGGAACTTCTGGGCATGGTTTTGGCTTGTAGTCTGGGGAGTGAGAGAAGTTCTGGGTCTTGCGAGAGAGAAAGGCTCAGCTCAAGAGTGCTTTCAGCCCATTCTCAAAGTTGGAGCCCTGTTAATATAAACCTGGTTTCTTCAACACAAATCACTGGGTCATGTGGATTGAAAGTGCCAAATGGCCGAAACCCAGTTTGCACAGTTACACATGGACCTTGAGTTTTAGAATGAATGATATGGGAGGAAGTGTTAAAAGTAATTTCCATGAAGTCATATATCTAGCTAACTTATCCTGAGTCTAACTCCAAGTTCTAGTACTCTGCTTCTCAAATCAGGACAGAGTGAAGTGATTCTTGATATTAACATACAGAGAATTTATGCACATGAGGTACAGAGGTAAAGCAGAGCATGTAAAGTGCATAAGAAATTGTTTATTAACAATCCCTTTAGTGCCTAGTGTTTTTTCAATGCATATAATTGTAATACATTACTGAGGGTGTTCCACTCTAAGTGGTTACAGTGTATTAAACATGTATTATCATCCTCTAAAATGGAGAACAATTTCCCTCCTAAATAAGGCTGAAAAAGTGACTCAGAAGTAGCTCAATACTCATAAATGCAGATACCTAAACATTTATCTATTTCAATGTTTCCCCAAGCATGTTTCCTGAAGCCATTTCTTAGAGTCACCCAAAGAATGTGGTAAAAGGTGAATGTGAAGTCATTTTTCCAAAATCTCCTGTAACAGGGCTGAGGTTGAGGTTTGGCAGCAGAGTCCTAGTAATCTAAACTTTTTTGAACACCCATTTCTTCCCACTGAAGAGAGCAGATTTTCCAGCTCTTCAGAAACCCTCCTGCTGCCTGCAGCGTGGTTCCCCAAAGCAAGCGTGGCCACTCAAAACGAGCTGTAGTTTCTTTGGTGTGAAATGCCTCTGAGTCGCATTAGGGTGAATTGGACCCCTGGGACACTGTCCCATTGGGTGAGCTGAGATTACAGGTTTGATGAGCAGCCAAGGGAACAGACTGTAGCCCTCGGATACCGCTGAATAAGCCGCAGCCGTGTGAGCAACTTGGAGGGTAGGCCCCATCGAATTCATGGCCAACTCTGTTTATAATCTTGTGACATATGCCTCTGTAGTGTTTGTTTATAAAGGACCAAGACTCGGTGTATAATGCATCACAAATGGTATACTGTAGAGTTTCCCAGGATAAATGAAATATGTCCATTTTGTCCCATCTGGATCTTGTTATTTTTTTTCATGATTAGCATTTTGGCAGTTTTCACTCTTCCATTCTGCTGTTCTGTGTGCTCATGGGAGGCAAGGAGTTGAGCTCTTTCCAAAATCAGGGAAGTGCTGCCTGGAGAGAAAGTAAAGCTGAAAGTGCACTTTCTTTATGGTAGATTCTCCACACTTGGGCAAAGGAAGCAGGGGTTGTGAATATGATTAGTGGGAAGTGAAAGCACCGTGGGATCAAGGCTCGCGTGAGTCACGGAGTGTGGAAATGTTCTTACCAGATGACAGTCAGGATACAGAGATTTTCTGTCCCTCCGAAGCAGCTGAGCTGGTGAAATCTCCGCATACAGTTTTGCTGAGCTGCAGAAGGAGGCCCTGTTCTCAGTTATGGATTTAGTGTGCTTAAGATAAAAATGGGGTCATGATGTTCATCCGACACCTTGTTAACTTATGCTGCAACAAAAACCAAACCAAACCAGATTCACTTGCATGCAGTAACTCGTATGACTTATTCTTTTTAAATAATGCTGTAACAGAGTCAAAGTCTGTTTTTCATTTTGGTGAGTTACTGGGGTAGAACATAGAAACAAAACTGCCCGGAAGGGCAAAGGTCTCTTTTTCACTCGCGAAGAGGCATAATGGAAGAGTCAGCGGCCCCCGTGTTCATAGCTCTGCAGTTTCAACAGCACTGTCTATGGCTCTCTTCAATAATGGCCTGCTGTTGATATTTTTAGCTCAGACTTTATGTCTGATTTAAACGGCTTTTTTTTTAATTTTACAAACCATATTTCTATTCAGAATCTTATTCATATATACAGGCAGAACTTTCACTTGCATTTAGAGATACATTTCAAATGTGTAAAATCAGGAATTTAGAAACCAACATGATAGTGAGCACTGTGTAATACTCAAAATAAGACAGAAAACCATGAAATAGCCTCTAGGAGTTCTGATTAAGAATTAATGTACATGGCCATCCACATCAAAAGCTTTCCCAGGTTTCAGTGACTGAGGTACCTTTATATTTTTGTTATTGCAATTAAATATTAAATACAACCTAAATACTTCATAGCTTTTTGATATATTATTAGAGATAATGCTGCCACTTCACAATGATGAAATAAATCATTTTATTCAAGACAAAATCCCCAAATTTTACAGTTAAGATTATTTAGATTATTACATTTATATAGTTTTTATAATTACTGAAGCTTTGATTGGTGTACATGACTCTGTCTATATTACCCATTTATTTAATATATTATATCACATACTTTGTAATATATTGCTAATTGATACATTAGTTCAAAATATTATCCAGCCTTTCCCTTTCTGGCCTCTGCAGAAATATTACTGATTTATTTCATTTGTACAATCAGACACAGCTCCAGCTCCTAAAGAATCTCTCCACAGGCAGGAACTCTGTAAAAACACACAGCTGCCTCTCCTCATAACTTCCCTCTTTCCAATCCTTTGATGTTTAATATTTGTTAAACCTGAGGTCAGTGGAATAATTTACTCATCTCCTAGAAAGCTTGTAAAAAGTCCAGAACCTTACTGGCCATCCTCCAAACACTTCAGATCCAGCAAGCCTGAGATGGGGCCCTGGAATCTGCACATTAAATGACCACTCAGGTGGTTCTGATGAACATGGACTTGAAATCACACTTTGAAAAACAATGTTTTAAGACCTGAGATCTTGTAATCAAGAACACACCACAGGCTTTCAAAGTGCACATTAACCCTTCTAGAATTAAGTTTTACCCAGAAGGAGAGGCAGAAATGAGTATCTGCTCTGCCTCATCATAATAGCTGAATTCCTGACATCAGGGGGCAGATTTTCTGAGTAATGACATTCCGCTGCATGCACTCAAAACCCTCACACCATTTCCATCCACCTGTGTTCTCACTGTTACCTGGATCACATATGGACTTCCTCTGCCTTTTTGGACATTGCGCCTGCCTGTCCTTTTACCCCTAGGCAGTCAGACTGTGAACTAGTCACTTCCACCAAGGTCACTCATGGCCTATCAGGTGACATGGGCCAGGTTTTGGAGCCCACCTCCTCCAGTCCTGCTGTGCATACATGATCACCCTGTCTTACAAATGAAATGCAAGGCACTGAATATTACTTCTTCTTAGCTCCTGAGATCATAGGTTAAGCAAAGATTAAAATTCTTTTACATAGAAGATAAAACACATGGTCATGAAAAACAGTCTGTTAAACTGGACTTTATAAAAATTAAAAACTTCTCTTTGAAAGCTATTTTATAGAAAATAAAAGAAAGACCACACACTGGTAGAAAATATTTATAAAACACATGTGATAAATGTATGATAACTGATTTTCATAATACATAAAGAACTCTAATATTTCAATAATAAAAATATTTAAAATGATCAGCAGATGTGTTACCAAAGACACTATATGGATGACAAATAAACATATCAATATATGCTCAACATCATTAGTCATAAGAAAAATGCAAATAAAAATTTTAATGACGTATCACTTTGCCTATAAGAGTGGTAAAAACCAAATAACAATATCAGGTATTGCTGAAATATGGAGCAACAGAAACTTCATAAATTTCTGGTGGCAATAAAATATGGCACAACCACTTTGGAAAACAATTTGCAGCTTTTTACCAGGTTAAACATGCGCTTATAAAGCCCAGCATAGACACTTACCCTAAAGAAAAGGAAAAGAAAAAAATATATATATATACACATTTACTCACACACACACATGTTTAGGTCATGCTTATTATCAAAATTTGCAAATAACTCAAATGCCCATCAAACTGTAGAACAAATCAACAAATAATATTACATTCACACAATAGAATACTACTAAATGATAAAGCAAAATTTTCTTGCATACAAAAAGGTAAATGACTTTCAAATGCATGAAGATTTGCAAAAGAAGCCACACCAAAGAAACTAAATATTGTATAAATTTATTTGTATAACATTCTAGCAAAACAATGGGATAGAAGGTAGACTACTTGTTGGCAGAGTCTGAGGAAGGGAAGAGGACACAGACTACAAAGGAGCATGAGGAAATTTTTTGACATGATGGAAATTATGTTTTCATTATGCTGGTAGTGGTATGAATTTATGCTTTTGCCAAAATTCATAGAAATTCGTACCCCAAAAGGGTGAATTTTATTGTATGTATTGATACCTAAAAGATTTAACTTTAAAAAATTACATTATGTCTAACATGACAAGAGCAAGCTTTTTCATGGAACACTCCTTATGACTTGGCAGCACAATAGAAAGCACTTTTTCCATCTATACTTTTTGAAGATAGAAGCTTGATTTTTTAAAAAGATTTTATTTATCTATTTTTAGAGAGAGGGAAGAGAGAGAGAAAAAGAGGGAGAGAAACATCAATGTGTGGTTGCCTCTCACATGTCCCCTACCAGGGACCTGGCCTGCAACCCAGGCATGTACCCTGACTGGGAATCGAACTGGTGACCCTTTGATTTGCAGGCCAGTGCTCAATCCACTGAGCCACACCAGCCAGTACTAGAAGCATGATTTTTGCAATTAAATTTATTCTAACTGAAATAACATAATCTTTAAAATCAGACTTCTGACTTCATAGTAATAGACCATGAATGAGCAGAAAATACCTTCCTTTAATGGTTTTTAAGAATCTGAAATGGGGGAAAGGCATAAAGGTTGTGATAATCCTATTGTTTTAAAAACTTTAATTCCATTCAATATGGTGATCTCTAGAGTTATTGGTTTCCAGTAGTCACAGGTGTTTGCCCCACAGTACAATGTGGACATTTATGTGAAACACTGAAAATGAGCTGTGAGAAAAAGCTACAGTAACAACAAAAAAGCCTATCAGCTTGGGTTACTTAATGTTTGTCATGGTTAATATTCAACTTGCTAAAATCCTTTAAGGATCAACCCAGTGCTTGCTGACCATGCTCTGGCCACCTGTGGAGTCACCAGAAGATTACTCCTGGTGATGTAAATAAAACAGCCCCTGCCCTCTAGCATATCACGGAGATTTAGTTATCACTGGTGTTGAAGAGACCAGTGGCTGAGAGCTGAAACGTTACACAGATGGGCTCTTTGAAAGCCCACCACATTCCAGCTTTTTCAGTCCTGCAAACAGAGGAAGTGACTTGGTTGGAGAACTCCTGCCGCAAGGATAATGGAGCCCGGACTGCACGGGCACAGCTTCCCGGCACTTCCCCTGTGAGCCACAGCATTTTGTGAGAAGAGCAAATTCATGAAAATAAATTACCATCGATCCCATAGTTGACACTATGGAATGCTACAAAGTGCAATGATTTTGTTTGTTTAAATAACACCTTTAATGAATGCACTAATTTCCAACTGAATGGATGTTGTAGTCTTACCACCATTTGAGTTTCTCAAAAATAAGAAGGGGTGCTTTGAGGTTTCCTGAGACTTCAATGAAAATTAAATGTTCACAACTGTTAATTAAAAATGGATTTAAGGAATGAGTAGGTTATGGATTTATCTGCATGAATGCAACCATCTGGGTGAGTACAGTTGCATTTTCAAGCAGAGAAGAAACACAATTTCTGGTAATCTAATGGGAAGCAGGATGAGAATCAAAGGATAGGAAAGGTTTGATATTCTGAATAGCTGTAATCATCACTCACTAATCCAACAATCATTTATAGGGTGATAACTATGTGCAAAGCACTGACTTAAGCCCTAGGGAAATAATAAGAACAATCATGCTTCCTAATATCTCCCCACATAAACTCACGTGACCTCACTGAAGATTAAGCACTAGATGCTTACACTATGAAAATGCCCTGTCAGACTCCTCCAAGTAATAGTTCGAGTCCAACAAATGAACAATTTCACTTACATCTCTAACAGTTAAATATTACTGAGCTGAAGATGGAATTAGGCAACATTTTTTTTCATTAAAAGAAAAATAATGTGAAAAAACATGTCATTGGGTAAAAATAAAATGAAACTTCTGAAATTTATGCAACAGATATATTTTAAGTAAGTTATACCTATTAATAATGGCTTTTAATTATCAATATATCAGTGTCAATTGCTTAACAAGGTAAACGTTGTACACTATTGTTAATATGTGCCTAATATATTAAAGTTATATTTTTTTAGGGCAATATATTTTATTGTTTTATTTTAATATATTTTATTTTTTATTGTTTACTGTATTTGTTTTTAACTATAATAAATAAAACAATTGAAAATAAAGCTCACAGGGAGAGTAGATATGCATATTTATGTTATTTAGAAGCAAACAAATATGTGGTTTATATATTTGCCCTATGTTGTCTGTTATCAATCCATAATTATCACCAAAAATTGTTCAGTTGTTAGTCTGAGCAATGAATAAAAAGGTCCAGAAATTATTTAATTGCTTATATTAGTTTTTGCTTCCAGAATAAATGTGTACAAAAAAATAAAATTAAAAAAAGTGATGGAGGAGAGACATCATTTATTTGTAATTAAAATAAGACAGTCAATATGGTATTTATGTGGAATATGAGATAGACATAATATTTTGGGATTTGTTAATTACAGGAGAAGGACTGTAGGGATGCAGTAAAGAATAGGATGAGAGTTGCATTTATTTTTATCAGTCTAAACTCTGACCTTCTTATTGTGTGTGTTTGTGATTAAATGTGGTAGGGACAGCTCTGAGACCAATGACCTGACATACAATAGGTGCCTAATGAATGTCTGTTGAGACCAAAATATGTATGTAGAGAATATTAATTTACTATTAACCAAACAACATCAATCAATACCTGTGGGGGTGTCACAGGTGGGCACAGATAACCAGGTTCTTGGTGACAGAGACAAAGAATTGAACTGAACACCCTGAGTTTATAGCAGAGAACATGGCAGCAGGCCAACTCCAAGCAGAGATTGACCTCAAGGGCTGGAGGGACTCTAGTCTTACAGGGTAGATACTTCCTGGCTAGTTTGGTGGGCTTTTACTGCGCAAATACAAGTAGTATTACTTTAAAGCTACTGCACATGTGGTCTCCCACGATTTTCCTTGGTTGGCCACCAGGGAAGGGGATCCCACAATGTTACCAAATTGACCCCCCCTTCTCCCGGGGTCCCCCTGTACTGTTTGCCTTTCCCATTGCCAGAGAATTATAGCTCTCCATGTCAGAGATTGGTGAAAATGAAATTATTTATTCAAGTTATACAAACTTAAGAGTAATGACTTAATGTCTTCATCAAAACCCAAAGTCCCTTAAAACACCCCCCCCACACACACACAGTCCTTTCTTCCCCCCTTTGCCCAGTCTGGGGTACCGTATCTCGGGAAAATAAATATAAGTCTGTGCCTCATGCAGCCCCTGGTTCTTACCAGTAATCCGTGCTCGGTTGGTAGGCCTCCCTCTGTTCCCAGCACCATCAGCTGTGTCACCGGGATCTCCAATGAAGCCAAAGTCATGTGGTACCTTCTCATGGCCATTGGTAAAAGTCTTTTCTCCTTTTTCTTCCAGGCAAAGTCTCTCCTGTTTCCTAAGTCATGTGGCCAAAGGGAGCACCCCAAAGCCATGGGGTCCTCACTCTCACCAAAGCTTCAGGGGTTCCCACTCTGGCAAAGCCACATAGTTCTGTCCCGGCAAAGCCATGTGGCAGTTCTCTGCTAAAGCTGCATGATTCTCTCTGCCAAATGGTGATTCTCCCCCACCAAGGCTGCGGGGGTTCCCACTCTGCCAAAAGTGCATGGTTCTCCTTCGCATGGCTGCCACATCTGGGTTTAAATCCCCGAGCCAATCTTCCTCTACAGCCCCATTTCCAACTCCTCCCACAATTAGCCATACTTGCCAGCACTCCTGTATTTTCCAGCTTTTCTGGGCTGCCATGGTAAGTCTGCACAGGGGTGGCCCCATTGCATGTAGCCAATCATCTCCAAGCTCTCACACAGGCGCTGTAACCAGGGGGAGTTGCCTCCCAGTTACATCTTTGATGGAAGTCACTCCCTGTTCCCTGGTTCAAAGCATGACCACAGCTATTTAACATATCTATGAAACCAGTTAAAGGTTATAGATATGTCAAGTGACCATTCTAAATGTTATCTGCAAAACTGTTGTTATGCAAAACAACTCAATGGCCCTGCTCCATGTATCCCACCCCTCAGCTCAGACTTGTGGGGATGAGGACATCCATATTTTAATGTTTCCCAGACACCATGAGTTCTGGACCCCATTACAAATCCTTCTTTGGGGGCCCCCTGGCTGCACCCCCTTATGGGGTGCTCCACCTGCAGGGCCCCCCTGGTTGCCACGGATGAGAATAAGTCTACCAAGACATGATCTGCTTGGGGAAGAAAGGTGGCTGATCTCTCAAAAGAGAAGGGTCAGGAGCCTTTTCCTCAATTGGATTTTACTGGGTTCAATTTGCACAGGAATACAGGTAAAGCTCATCAATCATTGTCAGGCAGTAAGGATCAAACAATAGATAACATACAAAGAACTATGAGGGCTTATTCTGAGTTAGGGTCTGTTAGCTAAAGGGCTATAAAACTTTGGGAAACAATCTCATTTCATGCTTGGACCCTTATCAGAAAATTGAGGGCATTCTTAGTAAAGTAGGTTTCACAGGATTTTATGTGTTCTTTCTTAGGCCTGATCACCCTGGGGGAATCCACTCTTTCCAGCACATGACTGTACTGCCCTCTGTCATTGTTTCAGGCTTAAGTCAGGCAGGGGAAGTAAGGCAGCCAAGAATTAGGAGACTTCTTGCAGACAAAATGAGGACTCAGGCTATGTCAAAGCCGAGGGATTGTTACAGGGTGCAGCCAAGAGAAGGGACCCCAAATGGACATTTAAAATGGGGTCCAGAACTCAAGGTGTTCAGATATACTAGGATGTCCTCACCCCCCCCCCAGGTGTGGGTGGGGGAAAGGGACAAATAGAGTAGGTCCATTGAGACCTGTTTCCCATAGCAACAGCCTTGCAGCTAACCTCTGGTGTGGTCATTTAGCATACCTATAGCCTTTGGCTGGTCGCTTAGATATGTTAAATAGCTATGGCCAAGCTCTGAGTCAGGGGGATGGAAAGGGACCCCCCCACCCGCAAGATGTGATTGGGGGGCAGGTCCCCTGAGTTACAGTGCCTGCGTGGGAGCTCAGAGAAGACTGGCTCCACGACATGGGGTGACACTTGCCCAGACCCATAATGGTGACCAGAAAAGCTGGAAAGGATAGCAGATTGAGGGCAAGTGTGGCCGAGTGTGGGAGGAGTCAGAAATGGGCTGCAGAGGAAGATTGGCGTGCGTATTTAAACCAAGACATGGCAGCCATAGAGGAGAGAACCATGTGGTTTTTGGCAGAGTAGGGGCTCCCACAGCCCTGTGAGAAAGAATTCACCATGCAGATTTAGCAGAAAATCGCCACTCGGCCAAAGCCGAGTGGCAACCCCATCTCCCCACAGCTTTGTGGGGAGAACCACGCAGTTTCGCCAGAGTGCAGACCCCTGCAGCTCTGGTAGGAGAGAACTGCGTGGCTTTGAGGTGCTTCTTTTGGTCACACGGCCTGGGAAGCAAGAGAGACTTTGCCTGGAAGAAGGGTGAAAGAACTCTTACCAGTAGGCCATGCAACGGTGCTGCATGGCTTTGGATTAATCGGAGATCCTGCTAGGACAGTGACACAGCTGATGGTGCTGGGAACCAAGGGAGGCCTGCCAGCCGAGCACGGATTACTGGGAATAACCAGACACTGCCTGAGCCATGGACTTCTATTTCCTTTCCTGAGATACGGTACCCCAGACTGGACAAAGGGGGAGGAAGGATTGTGTGTGTGTTTGTGGGTGTTTTAAGGGACTTTGGGATTTTGATAAAGACATTAGGTCACTACTTTAAGTTTGTATAGCACTAAATAAATGTATCCTTTCTTTTTCATGAATCTCTGGCATTGAGAGACATCTTTCCTATAAGACAGCAGATATGATGAACCTGAGTCTCTTTCAGTAATAGTATTATTGTCCCAAGACCCCCTTGTTTGTTCTGTAAGAGGGTGAGGGTCCATAGCCCCTCAAGGGCTATAGCCCCCCAAGTCCTTCCCTGAGGGACCCTCAGGTTCATCATGTTATAGCCCCCCAAGTCCTTCCCTGAGGGACCCTTGTGACCATGTCTGTCTTAGGTCATCCCTCCCTTGAGGAATCTTACCTGTCATTGGCTAACTGGTTGGGTTCACAGCCCAGTGCAGTAAAGGAGGGTGAAGTAAAGGGGGCAGAGGCAGCACCCCTGCCAGGGAGATAAGCTTTGTCTCCTTAGTGGCTTATGGTCCCAAGGTCTCTCACTGAGCCTTAGCCATGGTGGGTTACAGCTTCTGAAACCAGGCAGGGAGGTTCCCAAAAAACATCAACACATTTTCAGGAAGAACCAAAGAAAAATTTGGTATTCATGCAGAGCAAAATGTAGAAAGGCTATGCATGGAAATAAAGAAGTAAATCTTTAATTACAATATGTAAAGGAAAAAACAGATAATGAATTTCAAACATAACATTATTTCCATATCTATAAATGGTATATAGTAAGGAAAACCTAAATGTCTATATTTCTTTGATTTTATAAAGTTACTTTCTTCATCTTCACCTAACATATTTAAATGTCATTTATGTGTAGTAAAGTGTTACCATAAAAGGATATTCTTTAAACAAAAACCAGAGTACTTTTGAGTTTAGTGATTGCTTTAGGAATCTCTAAATGATGTTAATTAAACAAGAAGAGTTGGGAATCAGCTGTGGGGTTTTTTTAGTACTTAAAAAAAGATATGTGTACTTTAAATGTTGTGTATATTATATATCTATGCATTAAATATAACATATAGTATGTATATCCTTCTATTTCATGAGAGAGCTATTGGGCACCATCCTCCAGAGATTAGCCAGTTTCTTGGCTTTTGGGTTCATAACCAAATCATTGATAATATTTGACTTCAGATTATAGCTCAGAATTCAGTACATGATTGCACCTTCTCCTTGAGCGATCTTAATTTACAACTAAGCAGAAAATACTTTTGCTAATTATCTACTGGCCAAGACTTACTATAGTAAATCCTAGGGCAAGAAATAGCCAACAGACCAGGGATACACAGGCATTAGCTTCAAAGCCTACCCTTAAATGCTAAATTAAAAAGAAAAGAAAACTGAAAATCCAAAGCCTTACAGGGGTTAAGGAAATATCAATAGGGAAATGTCGCTATCCAGGCATTTTCAGAAGAAAGGTGAGCACTATGTGAGACTTGGCTGGCTACCATCGACCCAAGGAGATGTAAAATGGTTGGTCAGGAATTATTTATTTGAGTGTACTAACGTTGGAAGTACTTCCAATTTTTAAAGAAAGACTATAAAAAATATATTAGGTATGTTTTTATTTAAAAATTTTTGCAAAGAATTCTTTTTTTGGCTGAAATAATGAAATTTATAGTTATAAAAGCTGAAGAATGTTGGTTGGTTTTTAACCTTTGTTTTCCAAGTGAAAAATACATCCAGTTTTATTTAGATGTTTGTATGTTCCAGTAAGATGTATGTGAAACCTTTTTAACAAGCCACAGCTCAGATATTTAAATAAATAGAAGGCTCTCTGTGAGATTACAAAATGGAAACTTTTCCACAGGTACAGCATCACTTGGACCTTGAAAAAAATATAAAAAAGTAATCTGTATTAAATGTCCCATCTCAGAATGAAATTTCTTTTCACAAAGCACTTAGAAATGTTTACAGTTTGTAAAAATATTCCAGATTAAAACTACAAGAAAATTCTATAAATACACTGAGAAAATAGTTACTTTCATAAATCTTTCTAGGAATGCAATTAACCTTCTTTTCCCCAAAATATTTATATGAAGGTCAAAGTAATACTATCCAATTTAAACTAAGGAAGCTCTACTCTCTACTTATATATAGGGGGATATAGGAAAACTTATTTTAAATTTCATTAGATATTTATTTAAATCTCAATCAAATAACTGTTTTCAATTTTGATTCTAATGTATTTCTGATTCTAATTGGATTTTTAAAAATAAAGCAATAAAAAGAGAGAAAGATGTCTTGGACCCTCATTTTTGCAGGATTTCCTATTTTTAATGTTTTATACTTTCTGCTAAAAAATAAAAATTCTAGTTTTGAATTTATGAAAAAAAATGTAAGAAGAAAGAGAAATTTGATAAGCTTAGTAACACTTTTTTTTCTATACAGTATTAACTGGATATTGTCATTTTTTACAAAGGAAACTATACAGTGTACAGAACAAGTACTTTGAAAGGAGATATGAGCTCATTTCCCAGTTTTTCCACTTTTATAGCTCTGTGGTCATGGAAAAAGTAAGGGGAAAAATTAGCATCAGTTTTCTCACTTATGTAATGGAGATAATAATACTATGCTTGTAGGTATGTTATGATGAAAAACTTGAATAATGTATTTAAAATAACAAACTATGAAAACAGTGAAGGCTTCTGGTCAGTGAGAACCATGCTGCCTCAGCAGTTCATCAGCACCTAACCTCATCAGCACCTAACCTCATCAGTACCTAAACTCAGCACCTAAACTCAGTAGCCAAAAACAAAAGTAGCTGCTTCAGCTCTAGTAACAGGTATTCATCAAAAAGACTCAGTTAGTTTTATTACAATTTATTGCATGACTTTTAAACATGTATAAATCTTTATTTCCAAAAAAACTGTAAGATTCGGAATCAGCCCTGGCCATGTGGCTCAGTTGGTGGAGCATCATTCCATGAACTAAAAGGCTGTAGGTTCAATTCCCTGGCAGGGCGCATGCCTAGTTTGCAGGTAGAATCCCTGGTTGGGGGTTGGGGTGTGTACAGGTGGCACCTGGTTGATGTTTCTCTCTCACATCAATGTTTCTCTCTCCCTCCCTCCCTCTCTCTCTCTCTAAAATCAGTCAGTCAATCCTTTTTAAAAACCATGCTTCTTTAAAAAATAGATTTAGAATACTATAAACCCAATAGAATAAATGTACATTACATGTAAAGTGTGAATAAAGCAACTGTTCAGGTGAGGAACGATCATAGCTCGCCGAAGATGCTTGTTGGATCTCACTTTTACAGTTAGAAATTTACAGCTGGGGAAAAATCCTTTTATTCACATGCAACTCGTTTTGCATGTCCCATAGGAAATGATCTAATAGTAAGTTTTAAGGGGTCACCTGACAAACCAAAAATATTAAGCCCAGTAAGCATCTTACTTTAAAAATTCTAATTTATTATTAAAATATCTAAATAACAAGAGGGCGTATAAATCATATGTGCACAGTTTAAAAGATAATAAAAATACTTCTAGTCTGGACAAGATAACATAAATGCATTTTTTTCTTGCTCCTCTCAACTATAAAACCTGGAAACAGCATAACGGTCAACCAAAGGAGAGCTAGGATGGGTGGTAAGAAGATGGCGAGGTGGTGGAACCCAACCCAGCACTTTCCTGAGTCAAGGGACTCATCTAAAGGGAGCAGTTCAGGTAGTCTCCTGCTGCTTCTAGACTGAAAGAACATATCTCTGGCAACATCAGGAAGGCCCGACACCTCTAGTAAGAGGTGTCCATTGAGGACCCCATCAAAGATTAGCTACCAGACGAAGCACTCTCCTTTCCCATTGAGATACAAAGAAGGGTGGCAGATCTATTCAGAGAGATCCAGCTAGAGAATGCAGCTTTGTCCCAGGAACCTGTTTGTTCCTGTGAGTCTGAGACACTTTTCTTCACCCAGTACTGGTGGGTAGAACTGGCAAATAGGATTCAGCCAAAGCAAGTGGCCTGGTCCTGGAAATTATTTTCTCTACATGTGCTGAGTTGCTCCTCCTTATGAGACATCTGGGTAACTTGGGTCTGAGATCTCACTACATGTGTCCCACACCAAAAGACATTGAGTAGCCTGGTCCTCTTTTGCCTCCCTCGTATTAACTCATCAGGAACCAGTGGGAAACACCATAAAGGGTCTGAAATTAAATTATCATTGGAAACTCCACCTGCCAAAGTCAGCAAAGAATACATCGCAAACCTAAAGTCCGTGAATGCCTGGTAAAATACAAAACTTAAATAAGACCCAGAGTCTCCTAACATAACACAAAACGTAAAGGATACAGTAGAACATCACCCATTGTACCAAAAACGAGAAAATCACAACTTGAAAGAAAAAAGGTGATTTCAATGGATGCCAACACTGAGATGAATGAGATGTTAGCATTCTCTGAAAAGGATTTTAAGCTGCCATCACGGCTCTGGTAACAGCAGTCACAGATGACAGCAGGCACGGGTGGACTCCGGCAAACTCTCAGAACTTCTCCCCACCAGCAGCAGTGGCAAGGTAGCTCTCAGATGGTACAAAGGCAGCAAGTTGCTGCAAGTGATTTAGGTTAATTGAAGGTTCCTCCTGAAGGCTCCAGCAGCTTTGGTAGCACTGGCTATGAAAACGGTGACAGCTTCTGGTCAGGGAGAACCATGCTCTGCCTCAGCAGCTCATTAGCACCTAAACTCAGTAGAAAAAAGTGTAGCCAGGAAACAAAGTAGCTGCTTCAGTTCCAGTAATATCTCCTTCTTCTCCCCTTTTGCTCTCCCAGCTCTTGCAATACTGTTGTAGCAAACTTCTGTGTTAAATAAACCCTTCTTAATTCGAAACATCTAGTGTGGTTTCTGTTTTCTTGGACTGGGCAATGACTGATAAAATGATTAACAGGCTTAATCTAATGCAGTAAAGAATAGACTTTTCTTTTCAAGTGCTCAAAGAACATTTACAAAAATTGACCAGAGTCTGAGCCCAAAAGTATGCTTCATCAAGGCTAAGGGGATTATTTTAATACAGACCATATTTTCTGATCACACAAAGATTGAGAAATCACTAAATCACATATAAAAATTCCATAGATTTAGAAATGAAGACATATGAGAACTCATGAGTCATTTTATATAAAAAATTAGGAAAACATTTAATCATCTGAAAGAAAACATTTTTAATTCATCTTGTCTGGGGTGTATGGTGGTGTCACTCTGCTGTGAATAGCTGGAGATGTCTTTATTATTTACTACATGTTTCACATTCAGATTCCTGCATTTCTGTCTAATCAGGAAAGTTCTCAGTCATTTTCTTTTACACAATGGTGTTTTCATCTCTTTGCTTATCTGTTGTATTTGGGATACTTTCTTTACACAATTTTTCAGATTACTACTTCTTTCAGCTATATCGTTATCTGCCAACTAAATTTGACTAACTTAAAATTTCTCTCATTTTACTTTTCATCTCTGGCTGTACTACTTGATTCTGTTTCAAATCTGCCTGACTACTCTTTATAGATTTTTATTCTCTTTAAAATTTTCAAATTTTCTCTTTTTACATTCTTGAAGCACAGTTATTTAATATTTTAGATTTGATTATGTTGGTGACTAAAGTATTTTCAGATCTGTGGTCTGTTGTTCTGCTGGCTTTTCCTCATGGTGTTTTCTTTCCTTCTAAATTTATTAACTCTGTTCATTGTGCTCATTTTACTAAGGATTATATTTGTATAATTTATTTGAGATCTGGAAGACATTGAAACCTTCCAGAGAGGTTTTGTCCTTGTGTGCCTTCCAGGCCCCCTGGATAAGTACAAATCCAGGGTTGCTTTAATCTGAACCACTGGCTGTGGTTTTCAGACCACAGAGGTATTGATTCAGCCTGCAAGTCTGAATGAAAGCTTGCTTATGGGTATGCATTCTCAATGTCACCCCAATCCCCAGATCAGCCTCAAGGTTAAAATAGGGAATTTTTCCTTGAAGTCCATTTGGGGTGGATGGATTAGGGGACTGCTTTATTCTCATTTTTTAAACCTTTTTAAAAGTGTAGGCTTTTGACCTCCCAGATTTCTGAGAAGAGAAACCTATTGACAGGGACTTTGCCTCAGGCACTCCAAGCCTTGTGAGGCCTTGGAAACATGATAGTTCACCTGGCTTCTTGAATTCCCTAGGACAAAACTAGTTCCAGAGCTCTGCTTTCCAGTTTCTGGTCCCACATTTATTCACTCCCCCACTTGAGTATTTCTTAATCACTTGCCATCTCATTGACACTTTTAAAGTGATGCTTTATATGGTTTTCCAGCATTTTTAGGTAATCACAGTATCTAAAGCTTCCTGCTTGGAACCTAACCTATTGCTGGATATTGAATTCTCTGTCTTTTCACAATTAAAAACAAAATCATTGTTTTGAATCTCAATGGCATTTTATTCTTTAGACTTTATTAAGATGAAAAAGTGCATACTAGGGCTAGCTCACAGAAGTCGAAAAGAGTGGAGAATGAATATATATATATATATATATATACACTACTTTCTGTAGATCTGGTCCTGCAGACTACATTAGGAGTATATTGATTATTTTTGCCATTATGATGCACTATATTTCAAATTATATCTCAGCACTTTTTTCCATTACAACTGATATTCATATTCTGAGTAACAATCACCTCTCCTCCAAATAATATCGGAATCCCTCTGGACTTTTTGTTCCACATGCTCCAATTAATTTCTCTACATAGCAGATCAAATAATTTTAATACCATATGTTGGCATATTTAGTTAATTATTTCAGGAAAAGATACATATTTCTAATGTACTATTTTCCCTAAAACTAATAAAAAAAGAACAACAGAAATAAAAGATAAAAACCACATGAAAGCAGCAGAAATCCAAAAGACACGACAGCAAACAATTATCAGAAATATAGAAGACAGCATGAACAAAATTAATTTAAGTGGAAAGTGATAGCTGTAAAAGTTATACAGAAACATATAACTGTATTTTTAGAAAAAAAACTGAAAATTAGAATTGAATTATATTCTCCACCACAATAGAAGCAGAAAACTTTTAAAAATAAATAATACCTGAATCTGCAAATTGAATGGTACAGGATGAAATAGGAACAATTGATACAAAGCAGTTAATACTAAGTCATGCCCTTAAAGGAACTGAACTTTAAGACAAAGAAATATTTTTCTTGGCGATTCAGACATTTAAAAAGGTATAAACAAGGAGAATCAATAAACTTGGCCTCAGGCTTCAGGAATATTAAATGATGGTAGAGAGTGAAACCAGTAATAGAAAGTCCTCAGGAAAAGCATGTATGAGTCAAAATGTTTTATGTAAAGGCAACAGAGAGAAGTTTTCAAATGTATAAAAACTCAGAAATGTTAACAGCCATAATCCTTGATGGTAATGGAGATGGAAGAAGATTTCTTATCGTTGCAATGTAACCAACCAAAAGGTGAATAGAGAAACTATGGCAAAAAAAAAAAAAAAAAACCTAGAGACTACCATCAGATTCATTTCAATACGGAACTCATGAAGGTGAATCAACTGGTTAGAGTGGTTCCTAGGAGGATGCTAATGTTATAAAATGCTCTAAACTTAGACATGTATCACACATGTGAATATTTCATGAAATATGTAGGTTGAAAGTAAAAGGAGGTTAAGGACTTTGTTTTTCACTTATAAACACTTCCTAATTTTCATTATTTTTGCCTTAACCCATGAATTATTTGTGTGTTCTTTTTGGTTATCTTCTGTTTAAATTTTATTGTTACATAAATTATATGTAATGTGAACATAAAATTTATTTTATAAAATAATATTATAATACTATTACATTTATACAATTACAATAGTGTTATATATATTACATAATAATAGAATAGTATTTATTAGTGATATTGTAATATTACCAAATTATTATAATATGAACAATGCTACCAGAATATCAGAAGGTCGAGAGGTAAGAGAAGGTTAAACACTTTCGTTGGTTTACAACTATAGATATTTATAATTTTATCTCTTAAACTTTATTGAGGTATAGTTGACAAATATAACTGTATGATATTAAAATATACAATGTGACGGCTTGATGTATGCACACACTGTGAAAGGCTTCACACCCAATGAATTAACAAATCCATCACCTCACATGTTTACTTCTTCTTTTTTTTTTTTTTTTTGGAGGTGGGCGTTAAGAATCTTTAAGTTCTATTCTTTGAGTAAGTTTCAGTTACACAACTCAGGATTATTATCATCCATACTGAGGGTGTTCTACATGACATGCCCAGACCTCAGTTATCTTCTAACAGAAACTGTGTCCTCTTTGCCAACCTCTTCCCTATATCCTCACATCTTCAAGCCAAACCCTTCGCAATGCCTTTTCTGCTCTGTCAATGTATGACATTTCTTTTTTTTTCTTTAGATTCACATTTGTAAGTAGTAACACGTAGTATTTGTATTTCTTCTGGTATATTTCATTTAGCATAATGCCCTCCAGGTTCCTCCACACTGTCATGATGACAGGATTTCTTCTTTCTTAAAGGTGAATAATATTTCATTGCACCTGTATATGAATATCTCACATTCTTGTATGCATTCATTTGTTGACAGATTATTTCCATAAAAAAATCCATAACAGGTAGACTTATTTTAAACAATGCTGCAATGAACATGGAGCTACAGATATCTCTATAAGATAATGATTTTTTTCCTTTTAGACATATACCTACAAGTGAAATTCCTATGTCAAATGGAAGTTTTGCTTTTAATTACTTGAGGGAATTTCATGCTGTTTTCCATAGTAGCTATACCAACTGAAGTTCCTATCAGACAGTAAATAAGGCCTCTCTTTTCTCTACATCCTTACCGTGATTTTTCTATCTTTTGTCTTTTGAAAACAGATATCCCAAGTGGTGTAAAATCATATCTCATTGCAGTTTTGATTTGCATTTCCCTGATGATTAGTTCTACTAAGCATCCTTGACCACCCTTTCATTTGCTATTCCAATGTTCTTTTTAACTTATTATTGAAGCCCTTTTTTATTTTTATGTTATGTTATTATTTTTGTTGTTGTTCTGTTATTTGCTTGCTAGTAAGTTGTATGGGTTCCTTACATATTTTGGATATTAACCCCTAATGTGGTTTGTAAATGTTTTTCCCATTTCATAGGTTACCTTTTAATTTTATTGCTGGTTTTGTTTGCTCTGCAGAAGCATTCTAGTTTGATGTAGTCCCATTTTATTTCATTTTTTGCTTTTGTTGCCTTTGCATTTGATATCAAATTAAAAAAAAACATTGTTAAGACTAATGTCAAGAAGCTTATCTGCTGTTTCTCTCTAGGAATTTTATAATTTCAGCTCTTATGTTCAAATCTTAATCCATTTTGAGCTGATTTTTGTATGTTGTATAAGATAGATATCCAGTTTCATTGCTTTGCATGTAGTTACTCATTTTTCCCAACACTGTTTATCAGAAACTCTATCCTCACCCTATTGTATATTTTTGGCTACATTGTCCTAAATTATTTGACTATATATATATATGTGTATTTATTTATGGGTTCTCTATTGTTTTATTAATGCACACCTCCCTATTTATAACAATACCAAACTGTTATGATTACTATAGTTTTGCGATAGTTTTTGAAATCTTTCTCAAGATTCCTTCGGCTATTTGGGGTATTCTGTGGTTCCACGCAACTTTTGTGTGTGTAAAAATTCTGTGGAATATTAATAGGAGCTGCATTTGCTCTGTAGGTGGTTTTGGGTAGTATGGAAATTTTAACAATATTAATTCTTCCAATCTTTGAACACTGATAATTTTCCATTCATTTATCTCATTATAATTTTCTTTCATCGATGTCTTATAGTTTTTAATCTCTAGATTTTTCACCTCTTTGGTTAAATTTATTCCTAAATTTATTTATTCTTTGGGTACAATTCTAAATGAGGTTATTTTCTAAATCCCTCTTTCTGATAGTTCACCAATAGTGTTTCAAAACAACTGATTATTGTATAGTGATTTTGTGTACTGCTACTTGACCAAGTTCATTAATTTGTTCTAATAGCTATTTAAAAGAGTATTTAGGGCAGCGATTTTCAATTGATGTGCCACAGGAATTTTTAAAGCATGTAATACCTGACTCTTTAGTCAGGAACACTGGCTCTTTTTCCCTTAGCTTGTCAAAATAAAAACATTACAACAACCAACACAATAAATAGCTGTCCAGTATGAACAAATCAAAATTATACCTAATTTTTGTCATGTTAACAAAAAATATAATATATATTTTGGATTGTCGCAAAATTTTAGTAATTACATTATGTGTACCATGAGATGAAAAATGTTGAAAATCACTAGTTTAGGAGATTCAGTATATAAGATTATATTATTTGCACATAATAACAATCTTACTCCTTCATTTTCAGTTTGGATGCCTCATACTTATTTTTCTTGTCTGTTGATCTTGTTAGAACTTCTTGCTAGATTAAATAAAAATGGCAAGAGTGGGAGGATCCTTGTTTTATTCCTGCTTATAAGGAAACATTTTCAGCTTTTCACTGCTACACAGTCGTCATATGTGGCCTTTATTAGGTTAAGATACAGTCCCTCTATATCCACCTTGTTGAGAGGCTTTTTTCTTTTCATAAAGGAATGCTGAGTTTTTAAATATTTTTCTGCTTCTATTGAAATGATCATAATTTTTATTCTTCATTTTGTTATTGTGGGATATCACACTAATTGATTTGCAGCTATTAACATCCTTTCATTCCTTGAATAAATCCCACTTGATCATAAGGTATGAGGTTTTGAATGCACTGTTGAATTTTGCTTGCCACTATTTTGTTAAGGATATTGTATCTATGTTCATCAGGAATAATGGTGTATATATATACATATATACAAGCATATGTATACATACAAACATGTATATATGTATATATATATTTTTTTATAATATCTTTGGTATCAAAGTTATACTGACTGTGTGAGATAAGTTTGAAAGGGCTTCCTCCTCTTCTGTTTTTTTTTTTTGGAAGAGTTTGGGAGGGACTGGAGTTAATGCATCTTTAAATGTTCACCAATGAAAGCATCTGGCCCTGGCCTTTTTTTGTTGGGAAGTTTTTGATTACTGATTCATCCTTTTACTAGTAATTGATCCTTCCGATATTTTATTTAGCCATGATTAAGGTTTGGTATTTTGTCTGTTTCTAAAAAGGAATCCATTTCTTTGGTAGTTTCCAATTTGTTGGTGCATAATTGTTCATAGTAGTTTTTTATGATTATTTGTATTTCTATGGTGACAGTTGTAACGTCTTGTCTTTCATTCCATTTTATTTTGAGTATTTTTTTTTTCTTGCTAGGTCTAACCAAAAGCTTGTATCTTTGCATATCTTTTAAAAATGATACCCAGATTTAATTGAACTTTTGTCTTTTTAGTCTTTATTTTATTTCTACTCCGATAGTTATTATTTTTCCTTCTAGTAACTTTGCCCTTTGTTTTCTTTTTGCTGGTTCTTTGAGAGGTAAAGTTTGGTTGATTCTTTGAGGGTTTTTTTTTTTTTTTAATGTAGGCATTTATCACTGTTAACTTTCTGCTTAGCCCTGCCTTTGCTATATTCCATAGGTTTTGTTATGTTGCATTTACATTTTTGTTTGTCTCAAGCTATTTTATATATTTTTTAATTTATTTTTTCTTTAGAGGGACAGAAAAATCAATGTGAGAGGGAAACATCAATTAGTTGCCTCTTGTACATGACCCAATCAGGACCAAACTTACAACCCAGCCATGTGCTTTGACCAGTAACCAAACCTGCTGCGTTTCCATCCACAGGACAACAATCCAGCCCACTGAACCACACCAGCCAGAGTTGTCTTAAGATATTTTTTTAAATTACCATTTGATTCGTTCTTTGATCCACTGGTTGTTCAGGAGCATGTGGTTTAATATACATATAGGTGCATTTATCAGTTTCTTCCTTTAATTGATATCTAGTTGGCACTAGAAATACTTTTGTAGCTGTAAAAAACATTTGATATAATTTCAATCTCTTTAACTTTATTAAGACTTGTTTCACGGTTTCCCATATTATTTTATTTTCTGTAGAATGTTTCATGTGTGCATGAGAAAAATAAATACTGTGCTGTTGTTGGATAGAATGTTCTATATATGTGTTTTAGGTCCCTATGTTAATATGTAGTTTAAGTCAAATATTTACTTACTTTTTTTCTGCTTGGATGATGTATTTCAATAATCTGCCTGGATTATTGAAAGTGAGATATTAAAGTCCTCTGCTTTCATTGTAGTGCTGCCTATTTCTTTCTTCAGATCTGTTCATATTTATATAAATATATATAGGAGACACAT
The DNA here is from genome assembly GCA_004024845.1 of Tonatia bakeri. Taxonomy (NCBI): domain Eukaryota; kingdom Metazoa; phylum Chordata; class Mammalia; order Chiroptera; family Phyllostomidae; genus Tonatia; species Tonatia bakeri. Next base: position 45,428 of record PVIA01007362.1, on the reverse strand, counting down.
ATTTACATAAATATATAAATTTACATAAATATATATTTGTACATGTGTTTACATATATAAATATATTTACATATATATTCTATGTTGGGTGCATAGGTATTTTCAAAGTCTATGTCCTGCTGATAAATTTGACCCCTTTACTATTATAAAATGACCTCCTTGCCTTTTGATACACTATTCAGCTTAAAGCAAATGTTGTCTTATAAGATATACTACCCCTGCTTCCTTTTGGTTTCTGAGACGAGTGTGTCTCAGTATTTCCTGCTCATTTTGAGGTGGTAATTATGTGGATATTAGAATCACTCAGCTAGTTTCTGGATCTTTTTCAGGAGAAGTTGCTCCAAGTATAGATACAGATTTGGTGTATCTGGAAATAGGCAAGCCTAGAACCTTCTTATATTGCCATCTTGGTAGACTCCTTCTAGACACTTAAAAATTAATTATTATTCTATATTAAATCCAAGAATTCCTTATGCTTTTGTTGTTGTTGCCATTGTTGATATCCTCAGTGTTGTTTTGGGAATCTTTTCATATTTATATTTAATTTTACTGTATTTTATTTATTTACTTATTTATTTATAATCCTCACCCAAGGACATGCTTATTGATTTGAGAGAGAGAGAGAGAAACATCAATGTGAAAGGTAAATGTCAATCAGTTACATACCACACAGGCCCCAGCTGGAGATTTACTATGGAACCTCAAGAGCAATCACTTTTATAAATGTTTCATATTTACATAAAATAGTGTATTTCTACTGTTAGATTAAAAGTATCTCAGAATTTGTGAACATTAAACAAAAATATTTCAAAGTTGTAACAAAAAACAAGCTTCAACAGTATCATCTTCCTATTGATGGGCATTTACAGGTTTCTAGTTTCAGCCCCTATAAGCAACACCACCTTAGATACCAGAAATACTTAGACACTTACATGCCATTACCTGTATTCAAAGAGCAACAATGGCATAGGAGCCAGCCCAATCAGCTGAGACACCGAAGTCAGAAACAGATGCCACCCATATACTGCAAGCTTGTTTGTATAGACAGTTACTCGCTAAATGAAGCCCAGCATATGGTTATTTATACATTTATTTCTATACTCACCTATATCTAGCTAGTTAGCTACATGCCTCCTTAGAGATCTATATATTATTTTTTGTTATATTTTTCTCTTCTTTACACGTTTCAGTTTTCTTCTGTGGTGTTTACAGTGCTGTTGCTGTTGTTGTAAATGAGAAGACTCTCAGAACTATTGCATAGCCTCAAATATCCTTCTTTCATTTTTACCAGTGAACGAGATCTTGGCTAGTGCAGGATTCAGTAGACAGCAGCCCTTTACACTTTTACTACTTCATATCTTGTTATTTCATTTTTTTTTTTTTGCTGTTTCTAGTCTTCCAGTTTTAGAGATGAAAAGCCTCCTGATGGCCTGTTTTATTTTTTTTTTTCCTTTGAGGATATTTTATTAATTCTGCTGGAATTTTTTTTTAATTTTTTTAAAATTTGTTCTCAGTGTCAGAAAATTTACCAGGATTTACATAGGTTTTTTTTTTTTTTTAAATCAATATAGCCTGGTGCAAAATCACAGCTGTCTATTTCAAGGTAATTTTACCTCCTCATTTGTTTCAGTAATGCTGCCCTTCTATAATTGCTATTCCCCACCCCAGAACTAATATTTTCATCTATTTTCTATTGTGACTATAATTTTCATCTCATTTTTTTATGCTTTGCTCTGTGCTTTGAGATAATTTGATACTTGATCTTAAAGGCCTTTAATAAATACTAACCAACCTTATTTCAAGTCTTCTAATAAATTACTCTGCTGGGTTACACAGTTATCGGCCACTGTTTATTCTTCATTCTTCAGAAGAGGATGATACATTTCTGTCCCATAGAATTCAGTTTTGATGATGTGACATGTTTGCCTGATAAAATATGAGTACATGTAACCTATGCTTTGTCTGAGCCTAGACTATAAAATGAATGGGCTCCCTCTACCAGAACTCTGGCTGTCCCTGCTGCTGTGAGAAGTGCTTTCTCCAGATCAGCACTTCTCCTTCTGCCTGACGTACAAGATGAAGAGACAGGTGGAGCACAGCTGCAGCACCCTGCAGAGGTCTTCCTGCAATATGAACCAGAAATAAATTTTCATGACTCATAAGTCAAAGAGATTCCTGAGTTTTGTAACCATATGCTTGAGCACTAAATTTTTGTCTTCTAAATGTATGTGGTTATAGGTAATAAGTAACTGCTTTGCCACTGCATGCCTTGGCCCCTTTACCATTGGAAATAGAACCAGTAATACCTTTAAATCTAAACAAAGCAGAGAATCAACTCCATGGAAATTCAGAAATAATTTGGAGAAACTCTCAGTTTTAGATTTAGTTCCTCTGGAACCATTTTTAGTACAAAATTTGGTATTAAGTTTTATTCAAAAAAGTAGAAACATTAAAAGTGACATTTAACAAAAAATGTATTGTAGAGATTTGACTTTATGAATTGTGAGAGTTGGTCATAGAGTCTGTCTGTCTTTCTGTCTGTCTGTCTAAAGCTGTTGCTCCTAGGTCTGGACCTGTGGCCCACCATCAGCAGGGCAGGCAACCTAGAAGGAAAGATGGATGAGAAGTGGAAGGTGGGGATTATATAGGGGTAGGATGAGAACCTCAAGGATAAGCTGGAATGCACAAGGACGGACTGGAGCACATATTGATCTTTAACTGCTTCTAAGAATGTACCTTTGATGACAGTTGGAAAGGTGGGAGAAGAGAGTATCTTTCACAGTAAGTCAACCTACAGGGGATGCAGGAATCTGAAAGGTTGGGGGGAGGAGTCCAACAGGATCTGGAAGTGCTGCAACCTTGGCTGTTGAAATGTCCAACACAAAGAGTCGAGGGGTAAGTGACATAGTGCCCTGGAGAGAACATGGCTGTTTTTCACTTCTGTCTCCTGAATGTCACGCAAAATACCCCTTCTATGTGGTCCACACTAATCTGGATTTATGCAGGGAAGAGAATTCTAGAAATATAGTTTCAGCTCAGCTAAAAGCAAAAACTGATAAGAAATTTGAAAACTACTCAATTAATATTTGGTAAATGAATGAATGCTTACACAAATGAACAACTAAATTAACTATGTTTAGTATTTAAATGCACTGAATTTCAGATCTCTAAATTATTAGGGCTCTTTTTGTTCCTTAGGGAATTTAACACTTCTTTTTGTTAGAAAAATATATTTATTACCACTCTGTTGGTTTTTTTGCATCAAGTCTCTCACCTTATACTTTCTGGACAACATCACCTCCAACCAACCAGTAGAACTTATATTTGCATCACTCTCAACTCATTTATCTATGTCAAGGAAGCAGCACTGCCCTAGATTAACCAAGCATCACATTCTTGATGTTTTGATTATTCTAAATGTCTATCTCAACATGCAAGAGTAATCAAATAGCATTTATAGAGGGGGTTCAGGAGAGATAAAAGATAATAAAAGCTGCATCTTGTTTAATGGAGCATGTGATGTTAACTTCTTTAGATAATGAAAAAGAGGAGGCGAGGAGAGATAAGGAAAATAAAGATTAGCTGCTTTCCCTCACCCCAAACCTCATCCTAATGCATTTATAATAAGCCACCACCTATCAGGGTAAAGATAAATATTCAGAAATTAAAAGATGACTGATAGCCCTTTATTATTATTAAATTATTTTCTAGCATTAGCTAATTTGGATATAGAAGGTTATTTTATTAAGAGTGATTACAAATGTGATTCACACTGAATTGTTCAGTGCAAGGCTATGGCAGCACCCTTGTGTCAGGAATTCTGTTATACTAGTGGTTCTCAAAGCAGTACGGGGAAGCATCACCGGGAGGGTTTGTGAAAGCACAGATTGCTGGGCCCCACTCCCAGACTTTCTGGTTCAGTGGGTCTGGGGTGAGACCAACAATTTGCATTTCTAAAAAATTCCCAGATAATACTGATATCACTTGTCTGAGGACTGCACTTTGAGAAAAAATGGTAGAATAAAGCCACCGAAAGAGGGTAGAGAATCCGTATCTTATTTGTCAGGATCACTTAAAGGCATGTCTTGCAGGCACCTACAATTAACTCCACAATTAAAGTGCTTATTATCACAAATGGCTCAACACTAAGCTATGTGTCAAACCTTAAGCTAAAGCATCTACTGTATGTCTTGTTATCCAGCCAATACAGGGAGTCAAACCAGGCATTTAAAATGCTGGTTAAGTAGACACAGTTACTATATCTAATCAACATAGCAGTGCAGCTTGCCAAAAACCTATAAAACTAATGGATTTGCAAGAAAATTACATCATCTTCAAATCAATACTGGTAACACAGGTGGCATTTATAAAAAGTATGGAATCGACATGAACACCGCTCATCTACACAGCCTGCCAATGAGTACTCCAGCTTTGTAAAGGAAATATATTCTCCCTTCCAAGAATTATATTTAAATACCTGACTTAAATCATGTTAAAATAGTGCAATAGAAAGGACTGGTGGCTATTCTAAAATATGTCAATTGTTAGGTTGAGAATATTTGTGTCTAAGTATAATAGGTCTCTTCATATGCAAGAATTGGCAAACGGCCTTTAAAATGCATGATTTCTTTTGCTATTTAAAAAATAAATAAAAGCATTACCCATCTCACTCAAACACCCCTTGCTCCATCAGCAAAGAGGCCCACAGAAATTGCAGTGTGCAGTGTAATGAAAAAGCAGCTGAGGACTCTGACCTGTAACTGCATGCATAACCTCTGCTCTGGGGACCTGCATTACTTAGCAGATGGAATTAAAATTCTGATAAGTGATATAAAAAGGTTTGTAAGGGAGGAAATTGGTGTGTGGTCACAGTGTCTGCCTTAATCCCCTTCACTTTGCACTACCCAGTTTGTTGTTAGAATCAATCCACGAGGAATCATTTTCACCTTGAAAACTGCAGATGTTCATGTGAAGCTTAGAAACAAGGCTCTCCGGAAAAATGCCTTTCTGGATAATCCTACAGAAATAGGCAGTACGTGTTGAAAGCACACATGCACACACACACACATGCATGCTTGCACACTGCCATCATAAAACAGCTAGCATATTTCCTAGGAAGAGATTGTGTGCTATAAGTTTAATCAGCTACAAAACTATTCAAGCATAGAAATAGCTTTTATTCCACCGACTGAACTGCATAAATGTTCCACCAACACTGCTAGACATTGACATAAACTATTTGTATCACTTAGGTCTAGAAATACCTGTACTGTCCACTAGGATCATTTTTTAATCTTTTTTTTATTATTTTAAAGAAAAAATAATAATTAAAAAGAGAAACTCAGAAGCATAAGCTACACAATGGAAAGACCAAATGGGTAGTGGTCAGTCGGCTTATAGGCCTTCGGATCTTACATAGCTTGTTTTGGACCTGAGGACTAGAAACATGAAGAGGGTACGTGAACAATACCCATAATAAAGATATTTAGGTATATGAGAATTCTCCAATGAATTGTTTTAGAAAGGAAATTCCAACAAATTATATCCATAAATATATTTAGCTACAACATTTTTTTCAAAGTATTGTATTAGCTCAGGCTGCCATAACAAAATACAGTAGATCTTTGAATAACACTTTTTCTTAAATGATGTTTTCTTATAATGTTATGAGATGTCATAGGAACTTAACTCTTGCTTACATCAATTAGCCTGTGGTAAAATTAGTTTTGTTATATATCATTTTGCTTAAAGTCACAGAACCTATTGTGACATAGGTGAGGACTTAGTTAATGATAGTTTGGATGTTAAAAATCTAAATAAACAACAGAAATAATGAACAGAAATTCATTTTCTCAGTCTTGGAGACTAGACGTCCCAGACCAGAGTCCCGCAGGGTCAGTTTCAGGTGAAGCTTCTCCTCCTGGCTTGCAGATGGCTGCCTTCTGATGTGTCCTCACGTGGTGTTTCCTTAGTGCACACACACAGAGACAGACTGAGCTCTCTGGTGTCTCTTCTTAAAAGGACATTAATCCTATCAGATCAAGGCCCCACAGTATAATCTCATTTCACTTTACTTGCTTTCTCATTCCAAATGCAACCACGTGGGGGCTTAGGGCTTTAACATATGAACTTTGGTGAACACGTACATTCAGTCTATAATAAGCACATGCCAATTTAGGAACTAATTTATTCAGCATTCTCCTAATGTAATTACTCAAATCAAGAAAATACTATGGATTTCAAATACATCATATTTTCAGCATTGTCTTTGTTTACAATGCTTCTGAGGTTGTCAATTGAAACTGAATGAAGAACTATAGCTTTTGAGGAAGAGTTGCTTCCATGTTTTGGCTGCATTAATTAGTCCTCAAAAGGGCCCAGGGAAGGACATTTACATTACCTCATTGCCATAGAGGAGGAAACAGTCACATTCCTTTTAGTCATGTTACCTCTTAAACTGCAAACAAACAGAAAAAAACCTTTCACAGGCTGCTCTATGGGCATCATTCAAGCTAGAGAAACTACTTTTTTCTAAATTATGTACATATATTATTTGACAGAGAAATGTAAAATACATTTGTTGACTTACTTTCTAGTCCAACTTTCTCCTAATTACATTGTCTCTGAAGGTAGATGTAGTTATTACACAAAAACAATCAAATGATTGACATTATTTTCTTATTTCAAACACAAAGCAAACACCCTGCAACATACCCATTTCCCCTCTCTGACTCTAAGATCACCTCTTGGTTGCTCGCTCCTTACATTGATTTTTCCCATTCACTCCACTGATTCACTTCTCCAACCTCATGTTTACTCAGTTTCCACATGTACAAAACCATAAGCACTGCAACGGTTAACAATATTCAATTTTTCTAAACTGAGCTCGGTCTGACTTGGCCCCACTGTGGTCTGAGAGGGAAAAGACAGACAGAAGTCCTTACGCCAGGGTCACTGCCTAAACCCAGCAGGTTGCGCATTGCGGTCTTGGGGCCCATTGTCCTGGTGTGTTGATGATGTAAATGGTGCCCTCTTGATCAGAACTCAGTCAATATTGCAGCCTTATGACATGAACATGTAAAAACACATGTGAGAGAGGATGGAATAATACGCTTTATTGAAAGCATATCATGAACCTGTATTTGCTAAATTAATATATCCTCTGGTTTTCATTTTTGATAGAGTTTTATATTTAATATTACCATGAATATTTAAACAAACCCAATACAACTTTCACAATTTTCCATCGTATGGATACTATCTCAGCATGTGTGTATGTACATATTCTCTGCTGCAATTAAACTGAGTAAAGTGGTTTGAGGCACAGATGGGGAACTTTGAACAGGGGACATAAAGCATATATAACATCAAGTGTATGACCAAGCGAACATCTTTATGGCTGTGAGTGTGTCAACACAAAGCAGAGCAAAGACAAAAAGACAGAGTGATAATAGTTTTCATCAGCTATAATCACACAATTCATGTAAAGGCACAGATGGAAAACATTCCAATTGCAAAATGTTAACAGGCAGTATTGAGCAGATAAAGAACAATTAGTTTGAGCACTGAGCTATTTATGATTTAAGTTGCCTTGAATCTTGAGTTTTCTTTACCACCATGTGGCTGTGCTTATTTCTTGAATGAGTTTTGGCCTGAAGTATCCAAATAGCAGTCTTCCAATTTGCTGGGGGAAAAAATGCCCCTTTCTGGTAAAATAATAATAATAATAATAATAATGTGCTAAAATAGTGATGTTAATAATAATATCAGTACAAGTAATATAAGACCTTTTGTTATCCTTTTATTCTTCCTGATATTATTTTTCTAAACTTCTTTTTGTACAATGGTTGCAAATCTATTATCCTAGCCAAATGTGGTGATCAATGGGCCAGAGTGATGTGCAAAACAAAAAGTTTCATTTTTGATACACTAGGTTTTAAACTTCTTGAGGGTGGGAACCTGTTGATTTATTTGTATTCCTAGTACATATCAAGCTATAGAAAATAATACTTTTTAAAAATACTGTTTTTAACATTATTCTTTTTTTTAAAGATTTTATTCATGTATTTTTAGAGAGCATGGAAGAGAGGGAGAAAAAGAGGGAGAGAAACATCAATGTGTGGTTGCCTCTGGCAGTGGAGATGTGGTCTGCAACCCAGGTACTGTGCCCTGACTGGGAATTGAACTGTTGACCCTTTGGTTCTCAGGATGGCACTCAATCCACTGAGCCACACCAGCCAGGGCAAGAAATGCTTTTTTAATGAATGAATGAATGAATGGATGGATGGATGAATAATGTTTATATGATTGGCCAATATTCAAACAAACAAAACATTTTTTAATATATTTTTCATCATTTGTTCTACATTTCATTTTTGTTCTGTGATTATAATAAAGTAGGATGTTATTTCTTGTTCTAAATCAATAAATAGCATAAATAATGGTAAATAACAACAATCACATTTGGATTATTTTAGCTTTTGGCTATTTCGATTCTTTGATGGGTTTTGTAAAATTTGTTACCTTTTGATTTTTTTTAAAAAAAAAGCAATTGAAAGCTTTTAAATTTACCTCCTCCTTTGAAAATGGCTTAAAATGCCTTTCTTCATTCTTTAACATGCTCTGGTTTGAGGAATAGCAGTAGTTAGAAAAGACAGAGCACACTAGGCCACTTTTTCTACAAGAGCTCTTGAACACATACTACTCATGATTGCTTTTTGGTTCCCACATAAACTCTTCTCTCACCAAAAGAATTATCAACCTCACACCCACCATGAGAATCTACCAAACCCAGATTAGTATATATTTGGTCAATCGAAGCTATGTTTATAGAACGGCAAGAAGTGCAGGTTAAAAAGGACGCTAGCCTACAGGGAAGGTTTCTCAAACTGCAGCACCCGTTTCTGCAGCACTCTCCACCATTTGCAACCTGAGTAAGTCAGCAGTAGCTGCATGTGTTTGGTGGGTCCTTTCACTCCTGAGACCTTTACTCAAGAAGAGCAGAAGGATTCCTTTAAGGTGGACTTTATAATAAACAACTAATCTGGGGTAAGAAAACTACTTTGTGGAATTTACAATGTATTTATTCATTCCATATATATTTATAGAGATACCTGCGTGCCAAGAAATGTGCAAGAAAACATTACACCAATGACCACTGTGCCCATACATGAAGTGGAAGGTAAGTAATGTGCAGGTATGATTGGAACTTATTAAGTGGGGTTGCCACCTCTCCATCCAAGAAATTTATAAATGTATCTACAAGCAATAGGACAGGGGTTCTGATTGAGGTCTTCATTCAGATCTTCCTTCATCATAATTCTGTGGCTCTGGCCACTTTTGTTGTCTGCGAAAGACTGGCTGTGTTGTGATGTGAAATTTGGTGTACCTCCATTAATCACAATTCTTCCCTTAGATCATTTTGATGTCTTTTAATTCCTGATTGCTATTGCCTAAATTTAAGCCATATTTGTAACCATTAAAAGGTACAAAATGCTTTCAGTGTCTTAAAATGTTGGCAAATGTATTCTAACTTCCAGCCTGTGATGTGATAGGTAAAGATTTATTCACCTCTTCAAATTAAAATGAAATGAAAATAACTTATGAGATGAAAGCTCAAGGTCATTTACCTCCATGTCCTTTGATCCTTTGGAAATCTCCCCTCATTCTTCATCTCTCCCCAGCACTGTAGTCACCATCCACTGCAGCAGCACACGCTGAAAGGGAGATCAGACCATTTTGACACGTGATTATTTTGCACCTGTACATAAAACAAATCCCCTTTGCAGATGAACTTCCATTTACTAAGGCAAAGGTTTCTTCTCTCTAAGGATAGAGGCTAAACCCAAGAATTTATAAGATTTTTAAAAATTGTTGTTTTTGTAGTATTATTCATATTACTGCTGAAGTACTAACTATATCCTGCTATAACTTATTTCACACTTTTTCCCAAGACATTACAACCCTCTTGAAAGCAGAGGACATATCTCTGCATTTGCATTCCTATTGCCCAGTTCAGTGATGAAGAAATTGTAGGTATCAGTGATAGTTGCTTACAAAAGAAAAAAAGGAGTCAGTAAAAACTTTACCCTTCGCAAAGCGAAGTACAATAAATAAAGTCTGTCTTACTGGGCTTTGTTGTTTAAATATATCATATCTTTTATACATAAGATACATTAGCAACTAAAAGGGAAAGGCTTACTTTTAATTAAAATAACGTTTTAATGAGAATAAAGAGAAAATCATAATTTGACACTAAATATCACTGCAGAGCTCAGATACAGTCAGATCAGACAATAAAATGTCATTCTATTTTTCTCTTGGCGCTTAGGTAAATGCAAAGACTAGACAACTAAGTGCCCACTTCCCTCAGCTTCTTTTGACAAATTTGGCCAGATGACCCTGCCGTGGAGGCACACTGAACAATCCAAGTTAACCAGTGGGCTAAAGCAAATGGCCATCTGCTCGGGCAAAAGCTGGTAAACGTGGCCTACGCTTCTCTCCATCACTAACCAAACAAATCAAATTCAGCCCTTTTAAGAATATGTAATATTTTCCACCACATTCCTCATTTTTTCACTGTGTTTATAGATACCTGATTTGGCATTTACAGTCTCCCTAAATATGATGATTTAGTAGTCTGAAACAAAAAGTCAATATTATATTGTTTGTAGCTTGGGGTAAATGTTTTCTGGGAATAAAAAATTTTGTTTCATGTGGGAAGAGGATATTTTAGAATAATGTCAACTGAATTATGTTGGTTGATGAATATCAGCCTTTGTTTTCAACTGTGGGCATAAACAAATGAACAGATTTATTCCTTCTGTCACTATTACTTGATGCAAGTTATAATACTCTAGAAAGAACTTAGCAATTGGAAAAGTGTGTTTTGGAATAGGAAAACCACACCTTATTTTTATAGATTTTATAATAACTGAATATTGAGGATTGTGTGATTTTGGAGGTATATGAATATATTAAAAACTCTTCATATAATGAACACTGACTAGAATATATTTCCACTTATGATTTGGTTAAACAAACACAAAAAATGTGAAATAAATCTTCATCCACTTTAGATATCTTTTATGGAATTCTTTGGATAGATTCTGTAAATATATTTTAAATACCTTTTTACTATCTAGATTCTGAAGAGAATATTTCAACACATAGATTTTAATAGTTTGCCACTCTTTTCTTAATACTTTCTTTATCCTCAATAGTCAAAGAGTTCTCCGTCCTATGCAGGTATTACAGACTATCAGAGAGGCAAGAATAAGCAGACTTGGAAAGAGGCATCACCCACCAGTTGGGAGATTAATTGCCATTGATGCTTAAAACTATTAAAATAAAATTCTAAGGAATACATGGAAAAAAATGTGTGGAAGGGAAAGCTACAATGAAGTACAACCTAAGGTTGTGGAAAAATTGATATTTGACAGGATGTCATAGCAGGTAAGAATCAGAACTCTGGACTTGCATCATCTGTCTTTCAATCCCCATTCTGCTTCTCTTGGTACATCAGTTTTCTCATATGTGAAATAGAGATAATAATAATAACTAACTGTGTAGTTTTAGAAAATTAAATAATTAAATTAGTAAAAAGTAATAGAAACAGTAAGTCCTCAATTAATGTTTATTATTAGCTTAAAGAGTGATATAAGAAAAATGCAATGTACTCTTTGATATTTTATAAATGCATGTAATTGAACAAAAAGAAAAATACATGAAAACATATTCATGAGAATGATCACAATCATAACAGTGCACTTTAGATACTTGTCCATCTATTCTCTTGAGTGTTGTTGAGTACTTACTATGCACCAAGCATTGTGTGGTATTAAAAGACACAGTTCTTATTTCCCACCAAGTCACTTAAGGAAAAGAAAGAGATGAACACCAAGAATAATGCTATGTGTAAACGCTGTGGTAGAGATGAGAGAGGAAGGCACTTTATAAGCAATTTAGCATAAGTTCTAGACTGTAGGGTAGAGACTCAGAAAATTACAGAGATCAGTGTCATATTAAATGGTTTGGCTTTTGAACTTTGAAATGGAGAACATTTGAATAATGTTTTTCATCTCACTACCTACACTGAGGAAAAGGAATGGAGGAAAGCATATGTGAAGGCAGGGAAACCAGCTAGCTTGCAATTTTAGTAATCAATAACCTGGGAGGGAGCTGATTGGTCTGAATTAAGGCAGTGGAATTGGGATAGTTGGCAAGAAGAAGATTGATAGGCATTTAGATTAGGTAATAAATATGAAATTTTTGTCATCAATTAAAAAGGTAAGGAAGAGGGAGAAATAAAGAATGTATCCTTGGGTTACCTGATTTAGACAGCTGGGTGGATGAATATGTCAATCAAGGTGAAGAAAATGGAAGGATTAATAGAGTTAGGTAAAAAGGTGGTGTCTCCAGATTTGCATCTGTTCAGACACAGATTCCTGCAAAAGAAGTTTAATTGACAGTAGAACCTTCTTGTCCATTACATAGAAGAGAGGTCTGGATTAGAAATGCAGATTTGAGGATTACCTTATAAAAAATGGTAGTTGCAGCCTAGAAAGCCATATTTTCAGCCTAACAGAGTAGTTGAAATAGGACAAAAACAAAGGCTAATGGTGGAATCCTGAAGGATACCAACATAAACACATAGAAATGGGAACCTGCTGAAAATTGTCAAGGACAGCTATAGGAAAATCAGGACAACGTGATGTCCCTGATACTAAAGGAGGAAGGGATACAAGAAGGAGGACATGTTCTCCTGAAAAACTCCGGCAGAAAAGCTTAGTAGGTTGAAGAACTAAACATGTTCTCTGATGCTGGCATCTGGTAAGCCATTGACAACTGTGGTAAGAAGTGTCTAGGTACATGGCAGAGGTGTGTGTTCTACAGCAAGGCACAGATGTGTGGAAACCTGGGAGTCCAGGTTGCTCTTTATAGAAGTCTGGCTGAGTAACAGCTACAGCGAGAGGTGTGATGTGACCGAATTTTGTTTCTGCCTTTCTTCTGACTGTTAGATTTAAGAGATCTGACAATGTTTGTTCCATGAAAGGAAAAGCCTATGTGAGAAGAAGGGACAAATTTTGGACCAAATTACAATAAGATCCAAATAGCAGGACTATACATGTATAGGAAAGGGGATGATGGAGATGATGACGGTTTGGAGATGGGTTGCAGTTTAAGGTGTTTTTAATCGGCTTTCTATGGAAAACAAATGGGATACTTATCTATGGAGAATGATGATGTAGGAATGAAGTAGAGGATTTGAAAGGAGGGTTGACTGACATAGTTGATGCAAAGCTGAGGACAAGGAACCAACCAGGAAAAGACTTCTGGTTGGCATCACAAGCCCTGATGGGACGGTGTGGTAATGGTGGCGGCAATCCTCATCTAGACTAGAATTTTTACCACACTTGTAGGCTTGGGGGTCTAAGGAAGAAGACACAAACAAAACAACGCTATTGGTAAGCTATTGGAGGCCAAGGGTGCTTGATAAAGATTATGTAAACAGAACAGTTTTGAGGGACAGAACACACACAACGTAGCAAAGTGAACATGCTGGGATAAGTCGCTGAGATATTGGGCCTTGCTCTTGGGGAGAAACCGCATGTCCCAGGATGGACCCCCCTGAGTGTCTTTCACAAAAGAGCTGTGGCTGAGTACATTCAGGCTACACCTTCTGAAGCCGGACGGCGCACATGCATTTCTTGGGACACATCAATTGTTTCTGAGGGATTTCTTCACTTTTGAAGGCAGGTCTTAACCACCATACCTTCACCCTACCCAGTGAGCTGTTCACCAGCATCCTATTAACTCTTTAATGACATCGAATCCAGTAATATCTTTAGACTGAGGATAAAGCCTTACAAAAATATCATAATCACTTGTAGATTTGTCTCATTCAGAGAATGAAACAATTGTCTGACTCTCAGTCAGAGAAGTCTCAATATTCAGATACACCAGTTTGTATGATTGGCTTTCTGTTACAAAATTATTACTTCAGATTCACATTTTTGTCAAGTTAGTAAAAACATATTTATTTTTTTTGGCATTTACCATTTTTTGTTTCTCAACAAAATACAGCATTGCCAAAGGAGGCAGGAAGAGAGAGCACTGAAGGAATAGAAGACCCTAAATTAATGTCCCAGTTCTACCAATTACTAATGTGTATCAGCTAACGAGCCACAGAACCCATCAAGCCTCAGATTTCTTCCATATATAAAAAACAGGTTTGACTAGACATTATAATTTCCAGTTCTAAAATTCTCCATAAGATAGAAATTTTACTTTGTCATGGTCAATTTGAAGTGTAGCACTAAGAGTCAAACAACCACAAACACCTGCAATCGAGTAGGTGGCAGGCTGTGCCCATGTATTCCAGAAGCCTAACACTGACACCAGAGCTTTACACTGCAGCAGCATAATCGTTTCTACCAGCATGTTCCATTAAAGCTTGACTTACTGCCAGGGAATTCACCTGCTGACACAGTGAAACTCCTAACTGGAAGCATTAACATTGCAATGTCAGATGGGGGAAAAAAGATTGTTCATAAATTCCACGAACATGCACTACTTATTTGGGGTCCTGGTTGCAAACTCATTATTTATGCTGTGTACAGTAGGCCATCAACATATCCCACTGGGAAATTAGTTTGCAATTTAGAATCGTTTCAAAGTACAAGTGATTCTCAAGTCATTTTCTGAGGTTAAATGAGAACTCTTATTGCTTTCCGTGGGCTCTGAGGGAATTTTTACTCCGTGTGTTCCCTCCTTCCCCCAGCTTCTGCTATAGTGTCTTGATTTTTCTTTCTTAAATGTACTTTGGTGCTAAATCTCTTTTTTTCAATTTTTGAAAGCCAGCAAATGGAGTGATATTTGTTGCATTTTCTTGCTTGCTGGGACTGCTTAAGTACCTCACTTCTGATGGCTGCTTTTATTCTTCAAAGACTCTTGAGAGATTTCCAAATAGGAAACGTCTACAAATGGGATTGCTTAGCTAACACAGGAGTGATTTTGGAAGATTGGATGGCATCCATGTTAGGAAGCAATGGACCAGAGTCATCATTCCCCTCTCATTTATGCTTTCTGCCTCAGGTTCAAGGCCACTGGACAGGGATTGAGGCAGATAACTGAGGGCAGAAGTGAATCTAACTCCAGATAATTGGAAGTTATCAAATTGGAAGTTCAACCTTGCTGATGAGTTCTTGAGCATGAACACATTATTAAGATAAAAAGGGTTCCACTGACCCTTTCTACTTTCACGCACCCTTTTGGTTGTTTGATTCTTTCCTTTAGAATCTCCTTAAGCATATTTTTTAAACTTTATTTTACTGATAGAATGTGGGCATACCTCCCCCTTTCCCCAATCTTATCCCAACCTAAAAGAATCAGCCTCAAGCCATCTGGTAGATACTTTATAACCTGATATTATCCTTGAGGAATAAATACTATTATTTTAAGTGTATCATGTTACTTTATCACTCCCAAAAAGTAGAAAATAATCTATAGTATGAAGATCTTATAGGAATTTTTTTCTTTTCCTTTTTCCTCACCAAACGTGGAAAATTCCAAGGCTTGATATTATTAGATAAACAATGACCTATAACAAAAACTAAAGCAAAATTGTTAAGCAACAGCAAGTAACTCTCCTCTCCCCCCAAACAAGAAGAACCTGGGTGTGCCTGAAGCCAGGATTTCAATACGTCTTGAGTGCATTAGGAGAGGGTTTCCATAGCCATAGACCAGAAAGTATACAAACCAAGGAGATTAAGTGTTTAGTTTCAAAATACCTGAAATCACTAACTTAAACATAGAAACTGCACACAGAGAGTGCAAAGAAACAATGAAAGCCAGAGATCAACAAAGTAAATATCACCTAGAAATACTAACAGTCTTAAAGGTCAGAAATCCTTAGTTAAACAAAAAGTCCCATCCATTAAAAACAATCAATTGCAAGATAACCTGAGACTACCACTCTATGAATTCCCTTTAAAAGAGAAGTTATTCAACTAAAAGCTACTAGCTATGTGCTCTAGAGGTAACTAAATACAGCAGGTAACAGACTAAAACCCGAAGGAAAAGAAACTGAAAAATAGATGCATTTAGAACTGCTTAATACTGAACTTGTAAGGTGTAGAGGAAAGCCGTGTGTTTTCCATCCCTGTGTGTCAGTGAGCCCAAGCTCTTTGCAACTTCGTGGAAGAAAAGCAAAAACTATTAACTAGATTCAATGCTCTGAGTTGGTCTTTTCAGTTGATATTGGCTTAAAATATTTTCCTTGATCACTGATAATTTGTCTCTTTCTACTGCTATTTGAGTGTGAAAATGCTTCAGAAATAATTCTCCTTTCCTTCAAACTTTGAAAATAAGCAGGTTTTGCTCTGGTGTGTTAGTGGTGTTTTTCTTCCTATTTAAATGTTACATACACATTATAATTTTTAACACCTATATTCAACCAATTTTGGCTTTGCTTGGTAAAATGATAGGTTAGATAGCTGTAATACCAGGCATATAGAAACTTAGCATCTTTAAAACTTCAAGAACACTCAAGTGGAAAACAGTATGGAATTTCCTCAAGAAACTAAAATGGAATTGCCTTTGGACCCAGCAATTCCACTGCTGGGTTTATACCCTAAGAATCCTGAAACACCAATTCAAAGAACCTATGCACCCCAATGTTCATAGCAGCACAATTCATAATAGCCAAGTGCTGGAAGCAGCATAGGTGCCCATTGGTAAATGAGGGGATCAAAAAACTATGGTACATTTACACAATGGAATACTGCACAGCAGAAAGAAAGAAGGAGCTCCTAACCTTCGAGACAGCACGGATGGAACTGGGGAGCATTATGCTAAGTGAAGTAAGCCAGGTGGTGAAAGACAAATACCATATGATCTCACCTATAAGTGGAACCTAATCAACAAAACAAACTGGCAAGCAAAATATAACCAGAGACATTGAAATTAAGAACAATCTGACAGTAACCAGAGGAGCGGTGAGGGGAGAAGGAAATAATGTGGCAAAGAAGGGAAAGGGACATAAACGAGCATGAATGAGGGACCCATGGACAGAGTCAAGGGGGGTAGGGGTTGAGGTGGGAGGTGAACAAGGGTAGGGTGGGGGAAAGAGGTGATGGGAAAATGGAGACAACTGTATCTAAACATCAATAAAAAAGTAAAAAAAAAAAACCATTTAAGTGGATGGTATTTATAAAGACATTTTTAATGACTTCTAGAATTCTTTTTCTTAGACATTCTTATTGTTACTTTTACTTTTAGATAACATACTAATTATTTATTATTAAAGCCCAAACCTTCTCAAAGGTGTAGAAATAGGCTGAACCTATTTAAGCTTCCAAATTAATAATACTTTTCTACAATATGGCAAAAAAAAAGCAGTAGGATATGCTGTCATGACTGCGTATTTCATATACTCTATTTCATATTTGACTATTTTTATATGTTCTATTTAAGCAAAAGAAGAATTAATTCTTAAGAAGTCACTTCTAGCCTTTCAAAGTTCGAACCTACTTCGACTCTGTTATAGAACCTTCCTGGTAAGGCCTATCATAAACTGTAAGAAATGGAGATAAACTTTTCTTCTTGTCTCTCTCCTAAAATGTTGAGCTTTGCTCAAAAACCTTATTCTCAATCATGTGCCAAAAGAATCTGTCTCTACTTAAAATAGGATCCAAATGATTGTATGACCAAATCCTTGAAAAATAATTCCATGGAGGCAAAATCCATAGTAGGCCAACTTGTTCTCAGTTGTTAAAATCTAGTGTGATGCTGTGCTTACGGATGCACTTTTACAAAATGCAAACACATTGTTGAAATCATAAAAACCCAGTGACTGAAAGGCAGCAAGGAAGTTCCGGGTTAGAACTGTCCTCATTTCAGTGCATTGAGTGTGGAGCTGAAGATGCTGGTAAAAGGCAAGATCCTCTTCACTTGAATGGCTGCCAAAATCTAATGCTAAACACAGTCATCCCTCCGTATCTACTGGAGATTTGTTCTAGAACCCCGTGGATAACATAATTTGTGGATGCTCAAGCCCCTCATATAAAATGGAGTAGAAAAATGCATAAAGTTGGCCTATCACCTCACCTCTGGGGATTCTCAACCATGTGTCACAAATACTCTTTTCAATCTATGGTTGGTTGAATACGCAAATGTGAAACACGGTGACACTGGAGCTGACCAGATAGTTACTGAAGAAAAGGAACCCACACAGCTCAAGCCTGTGCTGTTCAATGCTCAACTGCATGTGTCAGGGGCTGACCTTTTTATATTCATCAGCATTACTATTATACCATTCTTTAGTTTTCAATCATGAATGTGTCACTTCTGGGGATTATTTATTTTCACATTAGATATAATCACATATTCTAAAAGTTTGCTTAGTTATCCTGTAATTCTTCACCAGTAGGACAGAAAGAGAAAAGGACAGATCCTGTGTGTGAGCACAGATTTCCATCAGTTGTGCGTTTTTTCTCCCATCAGCCGTGTGGTCAGGCCTCTAGAGCACAACTATTGTATACAAGCTCTCTAATTATGAAATTCTTAATAATCAAAGTTAATTCTTTTTTGAAAGGCAACACAATCAGGCTCAAAACCTGCTGTTCTAGACACATAAACACATGGCTTTGGGTCTGGAAGGAACAATGAGGTGTAACATCTTTAGTGGCAAACTGTCGAAGCGGGGAGTGGAAGGAATACAGAGCACCCCTTTCTTCCCGCAGTGTTCACAAGTTTGCCCACATCAGCAATCAGTCATAAGATAGTCAAAACAGAGCCCTGGCGTTGACCTCGTTCCCTGCAAAGCTTGCTTCTCTGCCACGCAGAGATCAACATTTTTGTGAATTTTTTAATGTTTTATTTCTAGAGGCAGAGAGCAAAGAGAAGATGTGCAATGTGGTGCCACACTGATCAGTTTGTCTTTCTTTCTTTCCTTTTCCTTTTTTAAGTTTCTTAGAAACATGGAGACCCTCCCTATACAGATTTTTAAAGATCTTCTGACTGAGTTCCTTTGGAAAATGAAAAAAAATTCTGTGTGGCACATGGCCAGATTTGGCTTAACGAAGTTGCTAATTTTGGACTCACTTCTCTCCATTAGGGCAGTGTAAGAATTATGCACACAAGGCTGAGGCTTTTCTTTGCTTAGAAAACATCTGCATTCAATTAGAAATAAGCCTGAGTTGTCGTGTTAATTCTGCAGAACCAAACAAAGTCATTTTTGTTTAAACTCTTTCAGTACTGTGAGGATGAGAGGTTACAGAAGAGGAAAAAAAGCAATAGAACAAAACTGCTGTGTGGCCCTGGAAGGAGCTGAGTAGGCAAATAAGTTACTTTGCCTTTAGAATATAGACCTGGAAATTTTTTCCAGAATTCTCTTTTCTACCATTTCTCTCGTGGGGACATAAGGATGAAGAGCAAGCCTCCTCTTTTCTCTAAAAATGCAATTTTTAAAACAATGGAACATTCTTCAGATTCCCCCAAAATGAATTTGACTGAAATAATTGATATGTTTGTCAAATGAGTAGTAAGTTTTCATTTTTAATTTTGTGGAAAACCAGTAAGTCAAAACTATTTATAGCCCATTATGTGTATTTCAAATCACTTTCACAGTTACTAAAAGTGCTTGATGTTTTACCTCAAATATATGAGTATTATACTAAAAACAATGACTTATTTTGAAACACACATGTAATGAACATCAGTATAGATGTACACCTCTTGTTAACATCAGTAGCTGGAATCTGAATTTACCTTTCTCTAAGAAGTCTGTGGCTGACCTAGTTATAATTTCTACACAAGTACATTAGAACTACATATTGTAAGGTCGATAGTCCATATAAAGAAAAGTGGATTTCAGCTATTTCTTTGGGCTGATGTATTCTTTCTTTTCCATACCTTTTCTTAAGAATAGGTCTTACTGTATCTCAGATAAGGAAAGTAGATGAAAAACTTACTTTTCTTTAATTGAGTGTTGAGAAATTTGATTCAGCTCATAATTCACAGCACCACATAGCTACACTATAGGTTTTTTCAGGCATGTAAAAATGTCTGTCTCTGCTATTTAACCCTAATCAAAACATGGGCTATGGGGAATTGTTTGTGGACACCTACCTGTGGACATGGTAATATTGACTCTTTTATATATTTGACTCTATCTTTGAATAATACATTGAACCAAAATGTTTGGCACTGTTTTTATTGGTTTTTACTAAATTGACTAGTAATTTAATACCAGTTGCCTATATTGAGAAGCACTATAAGAAACAGTTCAATAAAAAGTGCCTCAATGCTTACTATAAGAATATTTATATTATATTATCTTATACCTGCTTGTGAGAAACCATAAGAGAAATTTATCAGATATTTTAGTTTTGGGTATTTTTTTCCTGAACTATGGCTTTCTATTTTGCTTTCTTTTTGAAGTCCTGAAGTCTGAGGATCACTGCGATTCTTACAAATGATACTCTTTCCTTTTTTGCTTTAGCTACCCAAAACTTTGAGGCCAAATTTGTAACCTACCTTTAGCAACTATATTATGTCTAGAAACATGTATTTATACTTCTATGTATCAAGAGGTTTATTAGAGTGTAACCCTTATATTCCCTTTACTGTGTCTTACTCAACTATTTGTTTTATCTTATTTTATGTTTACTTTTGTAAGTTTTGACAATTCCTTTGTAAAATAAGTCAGGGTGTTTATAAGCAAATAAATAACATAAGTTAAGCCCTACTCTGAAGTGCAGTTCTATTTAACCTAAGTCTTCCTCATGAGTTCTTGGTATGCAATAATTCTTCTAAAATATTTAGGTTTTGTATTATTTTATAGCATACAAATTACTTTTATGTTCTAAATTTATAAAAAAATTAATAAGATGAAAAGGATCATTTTGATTATGTGTAAAGCACCTGAAGGAGAATATCTGAAATGATTATATAATTGACAAAGAGAACATACAAGATTATAAAATATATTAAGGTTACTTGACCTTAAGAGAAAAAATCATTATAATAAAATTAAATTATAACATTCAAGATGACAACCATTTGATACCTGTTTTGTGTCCCTTTGCAATACGATGACTAAGTAAAAATAAGAAGAATTAAGTTTAAAAATCTGAAATGAATACTGGGAATATAATGCTCTATGCTTAAATAATATTTTACTTGAGAAATGTATGTTGAAATTTACTCATTGCCTTCTGTGCTCTCTCTCTCTCTCTCTCTCTGAAAGTAATCAAAGAACCCAACCTAACTGAAATAATGCCTTTGAAGATATGTTTTAAAGCCAAACTAAAATGATTGAGGATATATATCAACTTCAATTTAACTTTTTCTCAAGTTAGCTTTTATAATTGAAAGGCAGTAGTATATTTTGCTACCTTTTCACCATATTTAGAAGTATGAATAAAGCGTAAAACTAAAGCACAAGAATGTTAAAGTATTAAAATGATTCCATTTGCCATCAGATGTGAAAAGATAAGCCTGTCTCTTGACTATTGGTTCAACTTGATTTTTTTTTTCAAGAAGGTGAAGATAGGGATATAATCCATCCTTAGGCTGTGTAAAAAAAATGCTAAGATTAAACATAAAGCTCAATGTTTTTGAGTCTGTTCCATTCTTTACATATTTTTAGAATTGAGGTACCTATTCAGATTATTTTTAAAAAGTAAACAAAGGCAGAGATGTAGCTAAATCTCAGGTCCATGTTGTCAACCTCCCTCTAATTAGGCCTATTTTCATCCAGTGGCACAAAATGGGAAAGCCCAAGCAGCAGCTGGCTAGAGCCTACATAGACAATGGGAAATGCCAGAGGACACAGTGCTCCCACTATTTTGTCACATAACAAAGGGCTATTCTATTTTGCACTAACAATTTCATCTGTCTTCCTACTGCCTCTCAATATATATCTTTAAAGATGTTATTTATTTTATTTTAGAGAGGGGAAGTGGCGGGGAGAGAGAGGGAGCTAAACATCAATGTGTGGTTGCCTCTCAAGCACCTCCTACTGGTGACCTGGCCTGCAACACAGGCATGTACCCTGATTGGGAATCCAACCAGGGACAATTTGTTTTGCAGGCTGGTACTCAATCCACTGAGCCACACCAGCCAGCGCTGTATCTCAATATTTTATTAAATATTTAAGGGAAAAGTTAAATCAGAATATCAGTCACTTAGCTCTCTCCAAAATTCCGAAGTGCTGGTTCTATGCTACCTTAACTCCATTTCTATGTTTTGTTTTTGTTTGTTTGGACAAAGATATAATTGGAGTACAAAAACAAAGTGTCACTACACAACTTAAAATGGGAAGTTATTTAAGGAGACAAATAATTAAATTCTGATTTTTCTGGAGACTGAGAAACCTACAATAAAATATCATGTAAATAATTTATCCCACTTTATCTCGATCAACAATTTGGGAAATACCACATTGTAATTGTATGTGACCCTATACTTTCTAAAGAAATACTTACTTTTCATCATGGATGCACACTAAAAGAAATGATTTTTCACTTAAGAAGAATGGTAAAAAGAGTAAGAGCAGGAATTGAGGTGGATTGAGAGCCGGGAGGACATCAAATCTTTCATGTTTTTCCTGTGTGGATTTTTTTGTCATGAGTTGTTTTAAATTTGTCATTATTTCCCACATGAGCACTACCTGGGTAAATTATGGCTTACATCGCTCTCCACATGAAATGAAAAGCAGATTGCATTGCAGACTTGAATTATCCTCCAATATTGCATGATATATGATCCATCTTGATGGGAAACTATTGTTATATATTTCAAAGTTATGATTTCCAAGGTATCAAACTCCTCATTATCTTCCCGCACTAGCCAGCTATAAATGCCAAAACACTCTAGCTTCTAGTATGTGCTTTTTGAAACTTATAGTCCTGTGTTCTGTGTATGTTTAACATTTTATGGTGCTGCATAATATAGAAATGTCATAGTACTTTATCAAAAGCTCCAGCTAGGCTATTGACAGTATAGGTTTCATTTAATTCCTAGATGCAGCAGACGGTCTTTGATATTTCCTGTATAATATAATAAACACCAAATGCAGTGCTTAAAATGAATATTTAAAAAATCAATCAGGCTTGAAATTTAATTTTATCTAATTGGTTTGCTATAATCTAACAAAACTGAATTACATAAAGTTTTCACCAACCCTATATAATTTCATATTTTCTCCAACCATAAAAATAGATTTTTTCACTTCTTTCAATATAATCTTCCAATTTACTTAGTTAACTTAACCCTCTCCTACACAGGTTGAAAAAACTGTGTATATATTAGAGACAAATCAAAACAGGCCTCAAAAAGGGAAGTATAGGTCACAGTGTTTTTCTAGGAATGAAAACTTCTGCGATGAGCCAGAAAAACTAAACAAAATGAGTTTATGTACTAAAACTACAGCCTAAGGAACGCTCATTCTCCTAGCTTATAATGGTATGACTAGGCAAAACACTTGGAGAAACAAAATGCATGCCACTTCCTCAAAAATAGTTTTGTCCTAACCAGCATTACCTGTATTCTACACAACCATGTCAGGATACATGTTTGTAACCTAATTATTTTTATAAAGACTTTATTTATTTATTTTTAGAGAAGGGGGAAGGGAGGGAGGAAGAGAAGAAGAGAAACAATGATTTGTGAGAGATACATCTATTGGTTGCATCTCACATGTTCACCGACTGGGGACCAAAACCACCACTGAGGCATGTGCCCTGACTGGGAATGGAACCAGTGCCTTTGGGTTTGCTGGATGATGCCCAACCAACTGAGCCACACCAGTCAGGGCCATGTTTCTAATTTATGTGATTAGTGAAAATTCTTACTAAAGTATAAGGATCATTTCTTAATTGAAATTCTTGATAAAATAAAATAATTGTGCATAGACTTGTGTATGAAAATTATTATATTTCTCTCCACTGACCTCATGTAACTGTCTTTGGGCTAACTGGGAATGCCTCAGTTTTACCCATGTATCTGAATCATATTCAGATTAATCCTACTGTTGTGATTTATGATGCCCTTGGTTTCATATTTATTGCTAGCTCAGACTAATAAGTTCTCTCTGGACCAGTGCCACAACACAAGCTCAACACCTAGTTAATCATGCCATTGTTTTTCCATACACGTTGACCTCTGAACTGTTGATAATGATAATTGATTAAAAACACATCTTGGATGACATCATTTCCAAAAAAGGAACAAATTCAAATTTAAAACAAAAGCTTGTTTTAACTTTGTACAAGACTCTTTTTTGAACATCTTAAATCATTTTATTAAATAGATTATATATATGTATATATACTTAGAATTAACATTAATCACCATTAAACTCTCTTCTGAGTCTCCATTTATAAACCCACAGTGCTTCACATTTCATGTGGGCAAGAACTAGATCATACCATACCATAAAGAGAGGTGGAAGTATACTGACAGTCTTATTTTTATTTTATTTTAATTTTTTATTATCCCCATCCAAGGACATTTTTTATTACTGCTAAAAGGAGAGGAGGGAAGGAGAAAGAGGAAGAGGGAGAAGAAAAAGAAAAGAGAAGAAGAGAGAGGGGAAGAGAGAGGAGAAGAGAAAGAAGAGAAGAGAGGAGGGGGAAACATCAATGGGACAGAGAAACACTGGTTGGTTGTCTCCTGCACACGCCCCTGACCAGGGATCAAACCGCAACAGTTCAGTTTACAGGATGTCACTCCAACTGACTCACACCAGCCAGGGCAACACCAGACCGTTTTATTTTTGCTGAGATATCCTTTTACACGACATAAACCCATTCTTTATTTTCTACATTTTATTGCGAGTCACAACTTTTTGTAAGTCTCAATGAAATGTTCAAGGCAACAGTGTCGAAGCATAAGACATAGGATACACTACTGCTTTTCCATTGCTGGGTCTATTTTCTATCAAATCTCTTCAATATAGATTTTTTCTCTATAGAATACCTTATTTTATTTTAAAACTTCTACTATTTATACTACTCCTATAGGACTATATCAGCAGATATTAAAAAGAGAATTATCTTCGGACTCATCTTTTTCAACTAATTGAGATTATGTAAAATGCTGTAGATGTGTAAAAGAAGTTAAATGTAGTGTCAAAAATCTGAAACTAAGAAATCAAAGGTTTTGTATCTACTTCTGATTTTGTGCATCATGACCTTTTCTTATATTTCCTATATATTTTTGAGTAAATATAACCTCTGCGTATCAACAACCACATATTTATTACATTAGAAGATTTAGCTACTGGCTGCCAGAGCAATCAGATCCATGAACATTGTGTGATTTGTTTGCTACGATTATACTGGTTACATGGCACATAATGAAAAGAACAAAAAGAACAAAATCATATTCTATTGTCTTAAGGGTCTTCAGGGGTGCCTTGAGCAAATGGTTTTTAAATAAATAAAAAAAGGAATTCTTTTTGGAAAGGAGATCAAGTATGGGAAAGATAGGACATAAATTAAAAAGAGTAAATAGAGAAGCAGATCTATCCAGGTAGTACTGAAAATTCCATTATAAAGGCAATGTTGTCGTCGCTGTTTGCCTTCACTCTTTACTCTTTCTGCATTGTGTTCATATTCCCGCTCCTCACTGTTCATCTTTGTAAGGGCTGAAGGCAGTAACTCTTAGCACTGGGCATGGCAGTGATCACAGGCAAATTCGGATTGCTAGCCACTGGCTTCTTTCCACTATTTGACCTCACAGTGCCTGCCCCCCCACCAAAAAAAAATTAAAATGACTGTAAGAAGTTAATGACTGAAACTATTCTATGTGAATGGCTCTATGTACTATTCACTGCCATTTCTATAGCAAACCTACTTTGTATTATAAAACCATTTATTTGATGCTCAAAAATATAGTCACATATGCCACCATCAAATCTCCACCCGCTTTCCAATCCCTGTTAAATTCTTGGTTAGCCGCTCACACTCACTGATAACAGGGCAAATGCATCTTGTGTTCTACCCTCTTCTCCTTAGTCTCACCATCATTCTCCAAATCTTAACTTACCATTTGGGTCATCCAGATGATACCTTAGTTATTCATCTCTGAGAAGTAATTCCTGGGGACTTAAGTCTGACTTTTCTAATTCTATGCATTAGTTGAGTTTTGGAGGCTTCAGTATTTTCTAATCAGTAAAGAGAACAAATTAGGTTAAATGATCACTAACATCTAGTCAGTTTAAAATTATACTGACAACGTTCCTTGACAAAACTTTTCTTTGTCCTTTTGGTTCCATTTGGGAATGTGGCCCTATCACTTATATCCATCCCCACCAACACTAAAATCATAGCAGTTTTCTCATTGTCTACCATCAATCCATCATTAATTTGGTTGCATTTAAATTCCAAATACAAAACGTATATATTTTGACCTCAGTGTAAATTCAATAATATCTTTTTGTTTTGTATGTGTGCATGCGATGTATATGTGTTTTGGGAAGAGCCTGTGTGTGTATGTGCTTTGTTTTTGTTTATATATATATATATATATATATATATATATATATATATAGTTTGTTTATTTATTTATAATTGTGATTTACTCTTGCATGCTATGTTCAGATGAGGGGTAGTAATCCTCATTTTGTGTCTCTCTGGGGAACACACGAGTATGTTACGACCTCTTCTCCATCTATCAGCACCCCACTCACTGAGGGGGTCAAACTTTAAGAATCGGAGGCTTGCCTGTATGCCTTTTGACTTTCAAGGCTGCTCCAACATCTCACTGCTGAATGTCATTTCTCAACCCAATTTCCAGAGAGCAGCTAGAGTGACACTTTTTTTGTTTGTTTGTTTGTTTGTTTGTCCTGAGCCTTGGTATATTCAACCAATGATAAATATTCAAATTATCCCTTGGGTTTTGTTATAATATTCAAGAATGTTTAGTAAACATGGCTCAGAGATTACCCTTTTATGAGTCTTGTCCAACTCTGTCGGAGATCTTCAAGCCCTACCTCACTGGCCCATAGCAAATCACTTTGGCACTCATCCACCACATGGTTAGGTCCTGCAATCTAACGTAAACAGAAATAATGTTTTTCTTCTTTATTGAAGAATCATTTTAAATTCAACAAGTCATAAGTTCTTATATTTCCTCTAAAGCATAGGAGAGTCCAGCACAGAACTGGTCATAAGGGTGGCTTAATCCTCTGACAAAGCCTCAGGCCAGACTCCGAAGAGTAAATTAGTGAGCAGACTGTCCCAGGCTCTGAGACTTTCTATCCTTTGCCACTAAAAATCTTGTCCCCAGTCATTGGCATGGTTCTTTCTGCCAATTTCTCAAGTTTCTGTTAGCAATTAGCTTGTATCAGTGGATCCAAAGCCTGTATATTTGAAAATCCCAGAGCAATTTCCAAGTCTCCAAGGATTCAGTTTCATTCGGGGAAATAGAAACTTTGAATTTAACCGAAGCTTGGCTGTCATCAATCGTCTCCACACCTCCAGAAGTGGTTCTCACTCCTAAGGAACAGAGGTTGAGTTAATGCTCTCAGGCAGCAAATGCAGGAAAGAGTTTTTAAAATCTTTTTCTAGTCAATGGACACATACATAGATTTGTAGGATCTGTTCTCTCTGTGGAACATAGTCACAAACGGCACATTCTCCCTTGCACAGAAATTTTGACCTTATCAAATTCAACAATATCTTCTTGTGTGTGTGTGTGTGTGTGTGTGTGTGTGTTTTACACACGTGTGTCGGGAAGAGCCTATGTCGGTGTTATGTGCTTTGTTTTGGTTTCTGTTTCTTTTTTAGGACTACAGTGGTTCAAGAAGTTTGCCAGTACTACCCGCTCTTTTTTTTACAGTATTTTTCCAAAAATATGAAAGTTTAATAAAAATAAACCCTTGGCTCACGTCTACTATAATATTTGAACTAGAGGTAAAACTGAGAACTTTACTTTGAGTTCACCATTTCAGAGGTCAGGCCTCATCATCTGCCCAAACGCAACTGGGGTCCGTGGTTGCTGAGTGGGCTTGCTTTCAGGGACACACAGTCTAGCAAACAAAAATTAAAACAAAGTCTACTCAGATTTTACATAGAATCTCAAGGAAATACTAAAAGATGCATGAAGTACCAATATATGCAATACTAATGCACAGAATAGCTCTCTCTCTCCATCACTATCTCCTTAAAAGGTGTTTACCTGAAATGCTAAAAGTCTCTTACCCACAATCAATTCCCCTGCTAAAGACTCTCACCTAAACCCAGTTTATGCCAGCTTTTTTTCTTGTCTGCTAGACAAGA
Source organism: Tonatia bakeri (assembly GCA_004024845.1). NCBI lineage: Eukaryota > Metazoa > Chordata > Mammalia > Chiroptera > Phyllostomidae > Tonatia > Tonatia bakeri. Next base: position 17,139 of record PVIA01007362.1, on the reverse strand, counting down.
ACTGGGTGTTCTTGTCCAGTGTGTTTTAATGTATATCAACCAGGCCTCAATAACTTTAATTTCTTTCTCGTTAACCAGAATATTACAAATTAGGAGGATTTGGGGACTCATATAACGTTCAAGAGATTTTCATCAGAGAAAGACAGAGCACCACAAATAGTCAAACATTTACAATTTTTGCTTTTATTACATAATAATAATTTTAGAATCTGCAATATCAGAAATCTATTTTGAGTTATCACGATTCATTTAAAAACATTTGTTGAGAATCTACAACCTGTTAAGGCATTCAATGAATAAAACAGATGAGGTTCCTGTTGTTATTGTGCTTACATTCTAGTAGGCAGCAACAGATATACAAATAAATATACAGTATGTCAGTTGTTGATTAGGAAGAAAAATAAAGCAAGGTAAAGGATGCAAACCTGGGAGTGAGGAAAGTGCTATCTTCTAAAGAATAATTGGAGGAGTCCTCTACAATTAAAAAGTTGGAGCATCTTAGAAGGAATCTTCAAAGAGTCAAAGCATGGTAAAAGAAACAATAGAGTTTCTTTTCAAAAAAACAGTTGTGAATTATTACGTTCTTTCATTTCTTCAATAAGTACCTAACAAGCCAGCATCATGAGGCAGGAATCATGTTAGAGCTGGTTGTTAGGGATACAAAACTGAAGCCAGTGAGACACAGCCCTGGCCTTCATGGGGCTTGCAGGGGAAAAGAGACCATAAACAGATAGTTCCTGTAGCAAAAATGGAGATGAGTGCTGTAAGGGTAAAACAAGAGTACCATGAGAACATATAATGCGAGGACCTAATCCAGTCAGCAGAAATGATCCTGAGGAACTAGTATGTTCAGACTGAGGGCAAAAGAAGTTAGTACTGAAGAATAGCATCTACCAAAGCCCTGGCATGGCAGGAGCTTGGTTCATTCAATGAAGAAAACAAAGCAGCAGGAGCCACGTGTATACATAAATATTGCAAACAATGTGCTTGTTGGGGAAAGTGTTACAAGTAGTAGCCTTTGGTTTAAAGTCAGGATCAAGATTTTGAGAAAGTCCTGACCAATGCATTATGATAACATAGTTCTTAAAATTACATAGAAAAGGGATGTTTTTTAAATTCATTTTAGTGTTCAGTTATGTCTTTCAAGTGATTTTTTATTTGTTTCTACTGACTACTGTATTTTTTCTGGTAGGAAAGAGTTTGATTTTTGTTTTTACTGTTTTTGTGTTTTCATTTGAGTTTTTATTCTTTATATTTGTCTATTTCTAATGGAGGAAGCCTTCAGATATAAACTTAAAATGCTGTTTTGACCAAAAGTATACTTTTAAAATACTTATGATTCCCTTCCTTCTACTTGCCTTGAACTTTCTGTTTCTCTAAGTAAATATCATTTTTATGTGGCTGAGTTTATATATTTTCATGATTTCTTCATAAATGATAAATGGATTTAAGGGAATGGGTTTACTTTTCTGTACAAAGTTGACTGCAGAGATTCATTTTTCTGATACATATACCACATGTATAAAATGAGAAAAGTAAAATCCATGTAAAGAGTTTATCACCAAATGAGGAACATTATAAAAATTCAGTGTGTTAAACTTTACTACATATTAAAATACATTCTTTAAATAATAGCATGCAGTGACCTCTACTTTGGTTTTTCCTAAATCATTAAAAATAACACTTATTTTCTACTTTCTACAATAATTGCATAATAGTAATAGTATTTTAACTTACAAATAGTTAACATGTTAAGAGTTATCTTCTTTGTTGTTTTCTAAGTGTTTTGTATTGTGGTCAAAGATCACACATAAAATGCCTGCTATGAAAAAAATTATTGAAGTTGTAGCAGCATTTAATCAATGTTTCAAAATTTCAGTGGTTACTTGAGAAGGACACATATAATCTGTTTTTAGACTATAAGTCTTAAGATGTTTGTGGTAACTCAACAATTTAAATTGTGTTTAAACTTCACTATCCCTTTCTACATTACTATTGTTTTCACTCAGTTGAGTAGAGCTCTTTAAAATGAAATAGAGGGCAAATTATTTATTACACAAAATCTCATGAGTAATGACAGAATATACTTCACAAACATAAAATTAACCCCTTGGTCTTATTTATAAATTTTGTCTTGAATCATACTGATTTATTCTGTGTGAAACAGCAATGATGTCATTTCTGCTTTCTTACTGGTGGTTATGGCTGATAGCTTTTTGTTTATATTTTTATTCTATTTTGTTAATTGAATTGATTGCTTAAAAACTTATGTGGAGTCTGATTTTAATTGTTACCACATTACATTTTAATTAAAATGTCCGTATTTGAGAAAAATTATAAGACACACAAAGAAACAGGAAAATACGGATCCTTCCAGGAACAGGAAGCCATCAATAGCCACGCTTCCAAAGACATGCAGGCATACTAACTACATAAAGAGTTTAAATCAGCTCTTCTAAGCAAGTTCTAACAAAGTATGAAAACAAGATCTCACCAAAGACAAAATATCAATAAAAGAAAATAAATTATAGATACAACCAAATAGAAATTCTGAAATGAAAAATTAGCTGCAAGGACTCAACAGCAGATTTGAACTGGAAGAGTAAATAATCAACAAAACTAAAGACAGGCAAATTGATATTTTCACTTTAAGAAACAAAATAATAATAATAATAATAATAGATGATTAGGACTTCAGAGGCCAGTTGGACACTATCAACCATTCAGCCATATTGGCATCTGTGTAATTTGATTCTCAGAGGAAAGTAGAGAGAAAGAGACAGAATAAAACCAAAAGTTTCAACTTGGTGAAAAGCATTTATCTGAACACCCAAGCAGAATACACTCAAGGAGATCCATACCTAAACTCATCAAAAGACAAATCTTGGAACTAGAAAGAAAAAAAAAATGAATCATCATATACAAATGATTCTCAAGACTAAAAGGTGACTTCTCATCAGTAACCATAAAGGCCAGAAGGCAATGAAGTGGCATTTCAAAGAACTGATAGAACACACTATACAAGAATTCTATATCCAAATATATGTGTGTTGAAGTATACATGTATTTTAAAAATAAAGAAGAAATTAAGAAATTCCCAGAGGGACAAAAACTGAGAGAATTTGTCACTATAAGACAGTCCCATAAGACATACATCAGGCTCAAATGAAAGACACTTCAGAGCAACTTGAATCTACACAAACAAATAAAGAGCACTGGTAAAGGTAATTGTATTAGTATATTAAAAAATCAAAATAAATAATTTTAAAGTATAAATGAATTTTTATTCATATCTTTTATTTCACATTTTGATTTAAAACAACTGCATAAGAAGAGAATGTGGTGTTATTTTGCAAAGTTTTTATATACTGTTGAAATTAAGCATTATTCTTAACTACATTGTTTTAAATTAAGATGCTCATTATAATCCCCAGGGCACCCATTAGAAAATAACTTTAAAATATAGTAAATAAAACAATAAGAGAATTAAAATGACAAACTGAAATAAGTCTACATAACACAAAGAAAGGCAGTAATGAAGGAATAGAGAAACAAAAGACATAAATATATAAAAATCCTAATGGAAAATGGCAGCTATAAATTCTACTTTATCAGTAATTATATTAAATGTAAATAGACCAAAACTAAAGCCAAAAGTCATAATTGGAAAAATGGAATAAAAAAAGACATGGTCAAATTATATGTTCTATACGTACAAGACACATTTTATATTGAAATAGACAATTAGGTTGTTTTAAAGTAAAAGGATGAAAAAAGATATGCCACGCAAAGTATAGTCAAAATAAAATTGAAGTAATTACACTCTCAGAAAAATAAACCTTAAGACAAAAATTGTTACTAGAGATAAAATATTTTCCATATGACCAAATAGTAAATGAAGTCAACTCAAAAGTACTAATTGGTAGTTACACAAAATGGGCATGGGGACGTAGGATAAAGCATGGGTAATATAGTTAGCAACACTGTAAGACACTGTAGTAACTGTCTATGGTGCCAGGCGGGCACTTGAATTATCAAGGGAACACCCTGTAATCTGCATGAATGTCTATGTGCTGTGCTGTACCTGAAACTAATGCAAAAAAAAAAAAGTGTTGAATGCAAACTGTAATTAAAAAAGTCAATAACACTCTGGCTGGTGTGTCTCAGTGGACTGAGTGCCTGCTTGTGAACCAAATGGTTGCCAGTCCGATTCCCAGTCAGGGCACATTCCTGGGTGGTAGGCTAGGTCCCCTGTGGGGGAAACAGTAGAGGCAACCACACATTGGTGTTTCTCTCTCTTTCTCCCTCCTTTCCCCTCTCTAAAAATAAGTAAATAAAATCTTTTTAAAAATAAAATTAAATTAAATTTCAAAAAAAAAGAAAGAGAATAATAAAAAAATTAAGCAGCATGGGAAGATTTTGAACTCACATCTCTCTGTGGACATAACATATCTATAACTACATATGAAAAAATTCATTCTGTAAAAGAGCTGAAAACAAGCTGAACAGCTCTTCCCAAATAAAGAATAAAGGGCCACATCCAGATGAATACAAGTGAGAGGGATCTCACAATTGTGGGGCTTACCTCAGGGATACCTGAGGGATGAGGGCTCTGTTTCTCACATCAGGAACCTTATCCCTTGGGACTGCACCAGAGAGATGAGCCTCCAAAGTGTTTGGCTATTAATACCATTGGGGCTTACTTCGAGAACTATAGAGCTTTAGGGAACAGAGATTCCCCTTCTTAAAGGGCTCACACATGGACTCACTGTCCCAGGGACCCAGTGCTTTTGCAGAAATTTGAAAATTGCCTAGAGCATATTTGAAGGAGATTCATGTGCTAATCATGAAGTGCCTGCCAGAGAATCAGAAGTCTGTTAGAACTCTGTCCAGAAACAAAGACACAGGCAGGCACTGCTTTTGCATTCTCCACCTACCTTGCTAGTGCTGGTGCTGACAGGCAACATTCTGCATTCTCTCTCTAACCTGCTAGCATCTGCAGGAGCAGGGTGCCTCTGTCCCTGTGCTGTTCCCAGGACCCTGATAAAGCAAGGCAGGTGAGTGGCTCACCCCCATGCCACTCCTGCTGCTCTGGCCAAAGCCAGCAGCAACTGACTTTGGTGGCCAAGTCAGTTGGGCACACTTCTGGGTTCTGTGGGTGTGAAACAATCAGAAAATTGGTTCCTGGCATGCTATCACCCCCAGGGCATGACACAGTCTTAAATACACCCGCAGTCCTCCTGTGGGTGGGGGAGGGGGAAGGCCTATTTACTTATTCTGGAGCTTCACCCTGAAGGACAGGCTTTTGGTTTACCACACAACTAGAAGCTATAAAAGTACTGTTAGTGAATGTAGGCCGGAGATGCCATCTTTGTACTCCCCCTCTAAGCTGTGCTATACTTGGCAGTACCTCCCAGGAGCTCATACATTCATCTAGAACCCCTATTTTTGGAACTGTCACCAAGGGGACACCTTCAAATCACCTATTCTGGAGGCCAGCAGAGTTTAGGATCACGGTCCCAAGGACTGTACATTTGCATATCTTAAAAGCTGCACCTGAGGGTCCAGTGTACAATCAGCCTGAAGCCAGATGCCCTGACTGAGATCCTTTCTTCTGGAATACTCACAGGTCTTGACACACCCTCAACAGCTGGGATCTATCAACAATAAATCACCCGGGTTAGAAAATCACAAAGGTTGGAAAGACAACCAAGAGCTTAGACAAGGATAAATAATCAGTTTTATCTCCTATAAAAGGCCACTCATTCAAGATGGAGAGATTGCTCTTTTGCCTAAAAGAGAGAGACAAACACAGAGTCAAAAGAAATGAGGAAACAGAGAGGTATATTTCAGAGGAAAGAACAAGATAAATCCGTAAGAGAAAACCTTAATGATCTCGAGATAGGTAATTTAGATGATAAAGAGTTCAAAGTAATGGTCATAGAATTGCTCACCAAACTCACGAGAAGAGTGGATGAACACAGTGAGAAATTCCAGAGATAGGAAATATAAGAAAGTACCAAATAACAGTCACGAAGCTAGAGAATATTAACCAAACTGAAGAATACACTAGAGGCTTTCATGAGCAGACTAAGAATGAAGTACCGGAGAATGTCAGGTACAAGTTTAGAAGAAGGAGGAGGGGTAGGAGGGCATCCATAGTACTTACAGAAAAACTTTGATAAGTAATCATAAATAACTTTGATTAACTGCCTCTGTTTCAGGATAACAGGAAGTGGTCTGGAGCAAGATAAAAGTCCGAATTAACAGACCTCCACCCATATTTATGCTTAGGAGGTCATGCCCTTCCTTAGAGGAGTATGCACCACCTTCTCCCAACAAATTGACATGTAATTCCCTCACCACGCCCCACAAATTATGTAAGTCATCAGGATAAAGGGACCAAGTGCCTATGCTTTTCTCATCTACCTCATCTAGGCCTGTTCTCTTCCATGAGAATGTATCACTAATAAACTTCCATGAGAATGTGTCACTATAAACTTTCATGAGAATGTATCACTAATAAACTCTGTCTCCACACTAATAGAATTGCTGATCTGTAATTCTTTACTCCATTGGCAGGAAGAACCAAGCCTCCTACAACAAAAGGATCATTATTTTTTAATGCAGGACAGTGGAACTCACCCAAACAGAGCAGAAAAGAAAATATAATTTTAAAAAGTGAAAATTATAAGGGACCTATAGGACAATATCAAGCAGAGCAGTAGTCACACTACAGGGGTTGTGAAGTAGAGAAAAGAAGTAGTCATGGAAGTTATCTGAAGAAATAATAGCTGGAACTTTTCTAACCTGGGGGAGGAAACAGATATCCAGGTCCAGGAAGAACAGAGTGCCAAAAAGAGGAACCCAAAGAGACCCACAACAAGACACGTTATAATTAAAATGTCAAAACTTAAAAGTAAAGAGAGAAATGTAAAAGCAGAAAGAGAAAACCAACTGGATATGTACAAGGGAACCCCCATAAGAACCTCAGCTGATTTTTCAGCAGAAACTTTGCAGGCCAGGAGAGCGCCAGGACGTATCCAAGTGCTGAAAGGGAAAAAGAACTATCGATCAATAATTCTCTAACTGACAGGGTTATCATTCAGAACTGAAGGAGAGAAAAAGTTTTCCAGATAAACAAAAGGCAAAGTTATTTATCTTGACTAAAGAGAGATTATAAAAATGTTAAAGGGGCTTCTCTAAGCTGAAAAGAAAATGTACAAACTAATAACAAGAAAACATGGAAGTTAAAATCATAGTGCTAAAGGAAAATTTGTAGTAAAGGCAGTAAGTTAACCTTCAATAAAGCTAGTATAAGGATTAAAAGAAAAGTAGTAAAATTAAGTAAAACTAAAATAATTAGTCGACGCATACATAAAAGAAAAAGATGTACACTATGAAAGGGCACGTGCAACATTCTCTAAGATATACCATATGCTGGGCCATAAAACCAAGCTCAATACGTTTAAAAGGATTGAAATCACATGCAGTATGTCTCTGACCACACTGGAATAAAACTAAAAATCAACAACAGAAGGAAATGGGAGAATATCACATTTGTGTAGAAATTAGAAAACACTTCCTTAAGCAACCAATGGAACTAAGAAGAAACCATAGAAATTACAGAAAACTTGAGATGAAACAAAACAAAAGCATGAAATACCAAAACTTACAGAACACAGCTGTAATAAGAAACTACAGTAACAAATTAATATAAACTTAGTTTTTTTAAACAACACAAATCTATTATCTCGTATTCACAGAGGTCTAAAGATTAAATGGCAAAAGTCAAGGTGTCAAAAGCACTGAATTCTTCTGGAGCTTCTCTGAGAGAATGTTTCTTTGACTTTCCCAGCTTTTAGAGTCTGCCTATCTTCCTTAGCTCATGATCTTTTCTTCTTCTAACTAGCAGCGCAGTATCTTCAAATCTCACTATGAATGATGCTTCTGCCCCCACCTTCTACACTTACGGACCCTTGTGATTACATTGAACTCATCTACAGGGGTGCAGCAAAAATAATACACCTATTTTATTACAAAATCATAAGCATGTAGTTCTGTAACATAACAATATCACACTCAAGCACACCATACGACATTTTAGGTGAAATGTTCAAATTAAAATTATAAATTATCACACCCATATTATTATCCTACCAACCACACTCAAGCAGGTGTTAACTTCTGCGGGATCCTGTATATAACCCAGAATCCTCTTATCAACAGACTGTCATCTCCAATTCTTTCTGCAAGCTAACTTCTTCTTTGCCATGTAACGTAACATCTTTACAGGTTTTGAGGATTAGGATGTGGACATCTTTGGGAACAGGAGGGTATTATTTTTTATTGAGGTATATTTGACATTTAATATTTTATGTCAGATGTACAACATAATGATTCAATATTTGTATACATTGCAAAATGATCACCACAATAAGTCTAGTTAACCTCCATCAATTTACACAGTTATAAAAAATGTTTTGTTATTTTCTTACAGTGAGAACTTGTAAGATCTACTCTCTCAGCAACTTTCAAATATATTCCATATGGAACTATTAACTGTGGCCACGGTGCTGCACATTCGGTCCCCAGGACTTATTTATCTCACAACTACAAGTATTTGTCTTTCTTTGGCTGACTGACTTACTGAACTTAACATAAGCCCTTCAGGCCTCTGGGTGGTAAAGTGTCCTGATACTGCTGGGTGGGGTGACTGAATCTGTCCTGGTGATGTTCCCGACCCTTCCCATACACTTTAAACAGCACTTTACAAAATTACTCACTTTTATCTGTCTTCTGTCAATCCCTTATTGATATGCTATGTTGGGTTTGATTTTTTTCATCTTGGTATATGCTTTAATATTGCTTTCTTTGCTTTTTCATTGTTTTTCAATTTGTTAAAAGGGTATCTTTCAGTTTTGTTTTCAGCAGGGACTTTCAGTACTAAGAATTAGCTTAGTCTTAATGACATTCTTAGAACTATATTAAACTAACAAAATCTGTAACAAATAATTAGTGGTACCTCTTTCCTCAGGATAAGGGATTTGGCTGTTTTCCTACCTTTCTCCCTTTCTCTCTTTTAATTTACTCTAGGTTTGCAAAGTCTTCATGTAAAAATATTTCATTTGTTTATTTATTTTATAGTGGCTTTCATGGCTATCTATTATTATGTTTTTAAACTCTTTGTTGGACCTCATGATGTAACAACAATTGAATGTCAGTAGGGGTTAGGTCATGTGTAGCAGAAGTGGTTTAGGTGCGTGAGGTCAAATACAGTGGGAACATGCTTAATTTACCTTAGGTAAAATAATTGCTTATTTTGTTAATAAGCATAGTTACAAAATAACAAAGAGGACACTGCTTTAAAGCTTGGACTTTTGGAGATTTTTGAGGAATGGAGAGATTTGTTAGATAATTCGGAATAGGCCTATCACTTTAAATAGAAACATTAGTTATTATATTATCTTATGATATATTTAAGAGCAAGCATCCATTTTTTCTATACTGCCATTCAGTGGCTTGACTGTTATATGCTTTTATGTTATAATTCACTTTTAACACCATTGCATGAGCACTGTTGGCCACAGCCGTTTTGACCACCCGTCCCCACTACAAACACACTGTCACACAGGGAGTGAACACAGGACCCACTCAGAGCGAGGCGTCTCTGAAGAAGCAGAAATGTCTGCATCTCGAAATCCAACTTTACGCTTTGCAGCAAAACTTGTATGAAGTTGACTTTATAGCCTAAAAATTTAAATAACTTTTTCAATGTCCTTGGTTTGGTTCATTTTCATCATTTATAATATTCTTGAGACATTCACTTTGAATTAATGTCTAAAGTTTGCATTATTATTTATTTTCTGTGCAATTATATTCCCCTCCAAATTGATGTAAGCTCTTTGAGGCAACAGATCTTTTTATGTGTATTTTATATACATCACACACCTAGGCTCAATGCTAGAGATGTTCAATAAATATTTCTTAATTTGATTTATTACAGGTCTTATTAGTTCTGTCTGCTTAGTCTGGTAGTACATTCCCTTCTGTTTGGTATAAAGCAGACAGCACTTGGTATACTTTGAAATGCAGTCCAGAGTTAATCTCTGAGAAACGTGATATGCTTTTAAACTTTACAGATCTGTTGTTATAAAACTCAAAAGACTTTAAGCATTGACTTTTCATAATCTGTTACCTCATTTGGTGTACATTGGTATCTACAACATCATGAGGTGAACAAGGGCTCCACAAACCTGGCATTTAACGTATGTATATACATATATATATATTTTTTCTTTCTAAAAGCATTTGGGGAGAGTTCAGCTGCCAGGTCTCTGGAGCAAAATGGTTTTCTTGACACTGCTTCTGTGTTGTCTCACAGCCATTTATCTGACCTTGAAACTTGAAAACAGGAAAAGGAAGGGGAGGGAGAGAGAACTTCTGTTCATTGCCAGTGACAATCCATTGGGATTCTAAATACTTGAATCTTTTCAATTTACTGGGACACTTAAAGATACAATGGATGGAAACAATATGTAGAAAGTCTAAAATATTTAGTAAGCTAATTCCATGTAAATTATAATGATGTTCCTAATGATAGAGGTTCAAATCACGGTCCTCTTTGATAAATACTTAAATGTGTAAATATATGTGTGGCATCATTTTAACTGGTCTTACCTCCAGTCTAAGTTTGTATCTACACAATTCATATAAAATCATTGAAAACATAATTTTATATTGATGTTTAAATATCCATATTTTTGGCCACAAGTAAAGCAAACATCCGGGTCGCTAACTGGATTTTTAAATATTTCTTCCAAGTCCTGACAAAGATGCTAAGAATGTAAGATAGCTACTAGACAGGTCCATGATTAATTAACTTACATTTATTAAAAGCATATTCATGAGGAAAAGAGCTTTGAACTGTGCCTTAAATATTATTCCTAAATATGCTAAAACATTGAGATGCTGTCTCCTCTTTCTGCACCAGCACAGACGATGTTCTATGGAGCCAGTCTGACACACAGACAGGTGAAGAGGTGTTCCTTCTACAATCTTGCACATGTACTTGTGCTGAAGTGACATCCTATAGATGCTATGTTGATAAATGTTATAGGATTGCACCTGGAAACCCAGAGATAAGACAACTGAATGGATATGAATTCCAAATGGTAGCAATCTCTGAGGTCATTTTGCCAGAAGTCCTCTTAAGTGATTGAATGATTAATGGACACAGCAATCCTAGGAAACACAAAAAGTCCATTTAAAAGCCATTTTTATTTGGAAAGGATTCTTCACTTTTATGAGCACGAATTTTTTTATTACTTGTCATGTATAGTATAGCCCACTGACTTTGGCAATAATTGCAAGCATTAATTGATGGCATTGATAGGACTGTTATAAAATCTAGTGGTGACAGACATTCATGAAGACACTGAATGTTATTCATATCATGAGATTTCTCCATATGTCACCATTCTTTCTCCACCTCCAGCTGTAATTTTCCAGTGACCTTTACTCAGACTGACCTATTGTTTCACACTTGTCACTAAAAATGCTCTCATTCAATTTGATTATTTAGGGAATTATGGCAGGTAACTGTGAAATAACAAGAGAATGGATACCATTGATCACAAAAAAATTTTCCAATGTTTTCAGCCACATAATAAAAACAGGATGCTTCACTCCTGGGGACCAGCAGGCTGGTGTGACTTATCAAAGCTGCCTTTTCCTTTTCCTCTGACTTTCCGCTTTGTTTCTTTGAGGGATGTAGAAATGACATCAAACTGTTCAAAATAGCTCTGCCCTAATATAGATGACCAAAGAGTTATTTGCTTTATTTTGAAGAAAAAATAATAGCTCTAGCCTTTTGTTTTGTACAGAAAACAAACAGGATATATTTTTTTCATCATCTCCAGTTTTTTTAATCTCATCTTTTCCTGCTCTTTTGAAACAAAATAAGTCAATTTTTTAAATAAATATTTTTAAAGATTTTTCTTTATTTATTTTTAGAGAGAGTGGAATGGAGGGAGAGAGGGAAAGAAGCACCAATGTGTGGTTGCTTCTCACATGCCCCCTACCAGGGACCTGGCCCACAACCCAGCCATGTACCCTGACTGGGAATCAAACTTGTAACCCTTTGGTTCACAGGCCAGCACTCAATCCACTGAGCCACATCATCCAGGCTAAAATAAATAATTTTTAAAAAGAGAAACCACATTACAATTGTCCCTAGTAAACTTCCAGTGGCATCTTACACACTCTGAATACAGATCTCATTATTCACATAAATGACTTTGGATCTAAATCATAACTATTTTAAGGGCAGGAAAGGGATATGGAAACATTGTCTAAATCAAGTGGGGTTCTTTCAAAAATAAATGTTAACATTTAGCAGTGAGTTAAATTTGCACCACATTGAGTCCTCACTCTGCCTCTTTAAAGAGTCTCCGAAGCTGCTCTGTGGCTGTTAGGTCTAGATCTAGTTACACCAGGACAATTCCCCAGCAGCTCTAACCTCGTAACTCGGCAGAACCATTCTGGAATACACTGCCCTACATGGACCTGCCTAGGTCACGTCACCAAAACAGGCCCAGCAGTTCCAGGGAAGGCATCTAATTGTTTAGATGGTGCAAAGCCTCATCCCACCTTAAAGAGTCCATCCTAAGTGACTCGTGAGCATTTTCCCACTTCCCCTGGCAGAGTATCTGACTCCATGCATGTGGGAGTAATCATGCCATCTTTCTTTAGCACAGTGCTAATTCAAATGTCTGTGATGACACCTTTTTAAAAAAATATTTGTACTGTCCAATATAGTAGTCTTTAGCCAGTTATGACTATCGGGTGCTTGAAAGGTGGTTAGTCCACCTAAGAACTAGACTCTTTAATTTTATGTAAGTTAATTGAATGTATTTAGCTATGTAAGGCTAATTATTACCATAGTGAATAATGCAGCTTCAGAATTCTATAGAACATACTTCCTAGTCCTGAATTTCTTAATATGTATTTAAATAACGGACAATATTCCAATCCTTTACTTTGTTAAATAATAATAATAACAAGCATCTTTCCTCACACCAGGATGATAAGAATTTTAATAATTTTTATGATAAAGATGAAAAGTCTAATTTATGGTATTTCAAGTTGAAGTTTCAAAGGTCATCTGTAAACAAATTATGTTCCAATTATTTTAGTTTTACATAGTTATAAACCATATGCAATATTTTAGTAAGATATTGGAAGATGTAATATTTCAAAGAGTTGCTTTCAGAAGTTCTCAGAAACTAGCGTGTCTTCATAAAGAAATACACTTTATGTAAATGAGGGTGGGCAGAGAGTAAAGCTTCAAAATTTGTTGTTTATGTAAGACTGTTTCATTGAAAGTTTCAGATGAAACAAATCTTAAAGTTGGTGCTAGCTTAAGATTGGGAATAATTGTTTTTTTGAATAGTGATAAAAATATGTTGAACAATTCTGAAATTTCTCTTGCACATGGATGGTATAACATAATTGATTTGAGAGTAATTTTGAAGACATTTTCTTAGGAGAAGGTGGTGGTTCAATTCTTTCCTGATCCAAAGGAGAGAAACGAGAATATCTGCTCCTCATCTCCTGTTTAGGAGAAGAGGGCTTTAAAGAAATCGTTGATATGGCCCTGGCATTTTCTGCAGTGCCACCCTCCTCCAAAAGAAAATTACAGATGACTGGTGACTGAGTTATTATAGAGATTTATAAAGGTTTGACAGAGAGAGAAGGCAGAAATCTGTGAAGTAACTGCTCCCCTCCTCCAGAGACTGCTGATGGAAAAGATGTATAAATATTTCTGTTAGATAAACCTGTGAGTCCAAAAGAGCCGCTGAGAGTCTCACTGAACCCCTAGGACATTTAACATGCTCAAGGAAAGTAGACTTGGAAGTTCCTTAAAGAGGTGCAGATGGGAAGGGGACACACAGAGGTCTCCAATGAATTCATGGATCTCAGGACCAAATGGGTTTTATACTTTTGCTAAGCCCCTAAGGCACTGACACTAGATGAGGAGAGACTGTGTTAGTGTAAGGGCTTTCCTGGTATCCCATCCCCATGGGCTCACATGAAGCAGAAACCAGCTAGAGGAGGAGGAATGCAGAGGCAGCAAAAACAAGGAAGACACTCACCAACTCTTTTCCTCATGGTGAGCTTTTCTGTCTGCTGGAGGCCTGAAGAGAGGTCAGGGGAGACACCTTAATACCAAATCAGGTTTTCAGGTTTCAGTCTTACAATGGGTAGAATATTTTATTCCTAAAGTGAAATCATGGCAAACTGAGTGAGGAGCTAAACCCAGGCCCTGTAACTTCCTGTCCTGGTTGTGTCATTCAGGAAAGGGTCTTTGCCATCTGCTTTACCCAATAGTTTCTCTAGCAATAATGCTTTTCAGACTTGACCTTGCCTCTAATAAATATCTATGTCAAACTTTTATGTCCATTTAAAATATATTCTGACTATTTTCCATTAGAATTAACTCTACAGAAATAATCCATTAAAATCCCTGAAAATTGTAGAACTGAAAAATTATATAGTTGGATATTTTCTAATTTTTTTAAAAAGCCATGATTTAAAATGTCCTAGAAAACAAACTGGTATAGCATAATGAACTAGAGATTTAAATCTTTAGTTTCTTAGTTTTGTTCTTCGTTCTTTACCACAAGCTAGGCGAGAGTTAACACCTGCCAGTCATATATGATCAATTTAAATTACACTGGGTCATGAAGTATGTATACACATAAACCATTAGCTGTCTTGATTAGCTGCTGATGAAATGATTTGACTGGTAACTTCTTTCAAAGTGTTGGTTTGGTTAGGAACATGTTGATGCAATGGTTGCTTAGGCAGGGTTACTTAGCCTTAAGGAAAGACAGAATGTTCCTGGGTTTTCCTTCTAAAAATGTTTACCTTACCTTACCTAACTATAAAGCAAAATAGTTAGAGTGTTGACTTTCCAAAAAATATGAATAACCCTCTGATTTATTTTCTTCTACTTATATCCTCTATTATTTCTTATTTTAAAACAATTTTCCCTAAGTTTATTTTGGTAAGTTTTAGTTTTATGGTAAATAACAAAGAGTCTGTTTCTTTTAATTCTAAATTTTGCTGACACTGGTTAATTCTTGCTACCACATTCACTCACTAAACTACTGGCAGTAAATCCAGAGGAGAACACACAGGATTTGAGAAAATTTCATTTCAAAATTATTTCGATAGTGAGAATAGAATCATTTTTACTTTCATGGTTGCTATAGATGCTGATAAACTTTTTAAGAAAAATCCATAAGGCATCTAGATTTTTTCCTGCAATGATTAGAAATACTGTTTTATCAACCATATTTTTGGCATTGAGAATACAGAAAAGAGTAACAAAAATAACTCTATATGAAGGTTTGGCTTAAAGCCTTTCTTTGTTTTAAGAACTATCTTTCTG
Organism: Tonatia bakeri; assembly: GCA_004024845.1. Taxonomy (NCBI): domain Eukaryota; kingdom Metazoa; phylum Chordata; class Mammalia; order Chiroptera; family Phyllostomidae; genus Tonatia; species Tonatia bakeri. Next base: position 1,682 of record PVIA01007362.1, on the reverse strand, counting down.
ATCATTAATTCATTTCTGCCCAAAAGCTAAAGATCACTGGGGCATAATGTCATCTCATTCTTCTTATTTAATCATTAACACTGGTTTCTAAACTTCAAGATATATATCCATTAATATCTTCTAATTTAATAAATTATTCAAGCCTCTAAAATAGATTGCATTAGATTAAGAGGACTGATAAAATATAAAACATTTTAGTAGATAAACCAACAGAATTCTGCATAAAAACATAAACAGCAATATATTTCAGGTTCTCCATGATGGTTCCAGTTTTCTAAACTTACTTATAAATAATTCCACAAGCCAGGAAAATAAGTTACTTTACCATATCCAATGATTATTTTTATGGGGAAGTTTACCACTATAGTCAGAATATGAGTTTACTCTCCTTGTAATAATCAGCCTTTTCAGTAAATGGCCAGCAAAATTTGTTCCATCTTCCATGATAGCAATGAGAGATCTTTCAGAATGGAGAAACCTCATTTATAGCTGCTTCCATAAGCCAAGGTCAAAAATGCTTACATGCCCAATGTTCATTCAATAGAGTTGTTTCTGACAGCTTCTTTTTCAATAGTTCTCATGCCCGGATACTGAACTTAAGGGGTTTTATTACTTTAAAATTGATTTTGCTGTTATATATATATTATACCTTGTTCTATCAGAAGGCACCATGCAGGCACTCGGGTGAATATGAGCACAATATGTCATTTGTGTGTGTCCATCCACTCTGCCTCTGTATTGCTTTAGTAGCTTGTAACTTTCTTCCCTCTGGCTCAGCCAGAGCTGCTAACGAATCCACACAAGTGGCATAATTTGCATAAACTGTAATGTGAATTGTCTGCAATGTAAACAATGCCAGCTAGAGGAATATAGTACATAACCTTTGCAACATCACTGCCGGGAGAAGCCCCACAGTGCCACCAGGCTACTCAAACCCTGACCAGTTCTGTCACTTCACTTCCATCTGTCACTATTTTTCATCCCCCCACTTTTAAAAGGAAATCCTCTTCCTCATTGTCCCTGTTACCCACATTCAAAATTCTCTCTTTAAATAATATCATCACAGGTCTCTAATATGAGGGAAACATTCTTGTTTCCAGTGTACGCAAACGAATTAATGATCGATAACCCTCTGTGAACAAAAGGTGATCTTTAATTGGTAGAACTCCCAAAGTATGCATAGTAATTAATTTGAGGTAATGTGGGGAGAATATTTGGGAAGCAGAGGCCTTTGGACTCTACCTCCTGCCATTTTTTTTTACTCTGGTTTCAGCTTTCTCATGTTGATAAAAGAATAAATTATTTCAGGGGAAGTCATTGAGTTTACTAAAAAACTTGTTGAATAGTGCTTATGACAGCAGTATATGCTAGATTTTAAAAATTCTTACTACTTTATGTTTTCCTACAGTTTTGACCTACTGCTGCATTTCTACAATACCCCATGACTATAGGAACTGTGTTTAGTTTCCTTTTGTATAATAAACACTTGTGAGGTTCTTAACATAGGACACATAGTAGAAGGTCAGAACATTAATAAGATGAAGACTTGGCTCTTGGGGAGCTTATGTCTAACTGGAATGGCAGAAAATTCAAGCATTATTGTAGAGCTCTGCTTTGTAATAGTAGCACAGCTTTATGCAACTATTACAGCCAATGAAAGTGATCTTTGCTGAAGAGTCAGG
>PVIA01007361.1:0-84375 GCA_004024845.1 Tonatia bakeri | reverse complement strand
CTGTTTTCTCTACAGCCATTGTACTATGTTGATCTTGGTCCTTTTATTTAAAAAAAAAACACATTATTCAAAGAACACTATTATATATATTTTTTAAACCTCACTGAAGGATATGTTTATGATTTTAGAGAGGGAGAGGGAAAAGGGAGGGAACTCAGGAGGGAAAGAAAGGGAGAGAGAGACGGGGAGAGAGAGGGAGAGAGAGAAACATTGATGGGTTGCCTCCTGTATGCACCTTGACTGGGGACCAGACCCACAACCTAGGGGTGCACCCTGACCTGGAATCGAACCGTCAACCTTCTGGTGCACATGATGACGCTCCCACCAACTGAGCCACCCGCTGTTAGTTGTCTGCAAGCTCCTGGAGACTGGTGGTTGACTGAGGTTAGGAATGAAGGAGCAAGTGGTTAATTTGGCAGCTCTTTCAGCTTCCCCCTTCAACTGTCCAGTCTGTTTCCATGCCAGCCCTGTGTCCTGACGGGAGATCCAGTGGGTCCATTGGGGCACTGGGCACAGGGCACGGGGCAGTCTGTATCGGTGGTGGGGCTGTGGCTGTCAGGGACAGACAGACCGGGACCACTGCCCCAGTGCAAGATCAGGAGGTTGTGCCCTGGGATGGAGCACAGGAGTGTGGTTTTCATGGCAGAGCTGCCTTTTGTTTCATTTTTTCTCCTTTTTGTCTCTCGTGAGCAGTCCCTGCCCACCTCCCTGCTTAGGGACCTACCCTGCAGTGTGTCTCTTGGTCCTGGTCCTGGTCAAGGAGCTCCTTGTCCTCAGGGAGCAGTGTCTTGGCTGTTCTGGGTGGAGATGTGGCCGCTGTTGGCGCCTCTGTGTGGGCCTGGGTGTGGCAGTCAGGAAAGAGGACGGAGGAAATTGACTCGGCTCCTTGGCATGCAGCCTTTAATTAATCATGGCAGCGATTCTTGGTTCCTGTGGATCTCCCTGTGGAGCCCGTCCTGGCCCCGAGGTCCTGCAGCCCCTCAGGAGAGCGGCTCTCAGCTCCACTGGCGCCCGTGCCTGTGTGTTCTGGGGCTTGTCCCTCGGTTCTGGTTTCTATCAACATGATTCCAGCCTCTCTCCATTTTCCAGAAATTGGACAGCATCTCAGGTTTTCTTCCATTCTCAGTGCTACTGTGGACTTATTCCTCTTTGTTCAGGCTCATTGTTATTTCTGCAGGATTTGGGATGAAATGGGGAGGGATGATGGACACACATGCTCATTTCATCACTTAATGTGCAAACATACTCATTCACCATGAGGACTGACAGCACCACGGAAGGGAACCAGGCCATCGAAGCCCGTCACCCTTCCGTTAAGAATGTCCCCCCAGCGAGAGAAGTTGTGAGGGAGGAACCAGCGTCAGGCTCTTAGCAGGAGGCTTCGTGCACTTTAGAAGCTGACTGTGACTTCCTTCTGTCAGATCTTGAATGTCACGGTGGGCTCTTCGAGGGCGGCTCCTCGCCGGGGCCCGGTGAACATCGTCTTTGCCGTCAAGAGCGCACAGGGGTTCTGGAACGGGACCCAAGTGAGCGAGCTGCTGCGGAACCTGAGCGTGGTGGAGTTCAGCTTCTACCTGGGCTACCCGGTGCTCCAGATCGCCGAGCGTGAGTACCGCTGTCCTGGATGGCGCCAGGCATGTGGCCCTGAACGTTTTTGTCAGTGGCCCTCTTTTTCCCAAGTGACAGATTTAGCTGAAATCAGAATGTAAGTCAGATAAAATTGGAGCTTCTCAGAGGTAAGCTGCGGGGGCCTCTGGAACACTCCTCACCCACGGCGCTCTGTTCCTAGGGAAGGGGTGCTATGGAAGGTGAGACCAGTTCTGGAAAAGGCGAAACCAGAGCAGCCCTGTGGGTGCCAGAGGAGGAGGGCAGGAGGAAGGAAAGCTGGACCACAGAAGGGCAGTGGAGGGCAATTCAGGGAGGCGATGAGACACTTCTGCACCTTCGTCGTGGTGCTGGTTTCACGATGCCGTGCATGTGTCAGAACCCTCAAAACTAGACCCCCCCAAAAGAGTGAATTTTATGTCGTGCACAATTAAAAAGAAGAAGAATAAATGAAGACAAACAAAACTTTCCTTCCTGGAAATTAGATTCATAGTGCAAATGGAGTGGGGTGGGGTGGGAGAAATGTTTACTTCAAAAACAAAAACAAAACCAGGAGATTGCAGAGTTGAAATCAAGCCACAAAAACAAAAATAAATAAATAAAATTAAAAAAATAAAAAAATATAAAATGGAAAAGTCAGATGATTCTTGATGTATTCACTGTACAGCTAATTACATGAAAAAAAATAACTTGTCAAATGTAGCAGCTGACCGGGATAAAATCCTTCTTTACATGGGGCAGCGGTCAGTAATGCGAGTGCAGATATGGATAAAATAGGTGGCTAGACCACAGGTGTGCACCAGGACTGTCCCACGCAAGCCAGGATATAGAGTCACTTGGCCCTGAGTCACTGCTGGGAAATCTGGTGGCTCTGGGGACACAGTGTGAAAATTCATTGCTCTGGAACAATGACTTTTCCAGAGGAATGTGGGGTGATCCTGCGAAGCAGCATCCCACCAAGTCACTTGAGCAAGCCCTCCCTCGCTCACTCCTGTTCCTCCCTCCCTCCCTGCCTCCCTCCCTCCCTTGGGACTCCCATGCTCAGAGACTGCTCACTGTTCATGCCTTCACCCCAATCGGACATTTTCTTCCTCTGTGTTCAGTGCTAAATCATACCGGAGAGGCAATGTCTTGTGACTTACCCACTGTTTCCTAGAACTCTTTTCATCCGAGTGTTGCAAATATGTTTTTTACCAATCTGTTCTCTCCTAACCCTTTCCTTCTTACAGCCTTCCAGTACCCGCAGCTCAACCTGTCTCAGCTGCTGAAGTCGTCCTGGGTAAGGACAGGTGCGTTGAGCTTTCGTCACGTTTTGGGAACAGTGAAAATAAGGAGTCTCTGCGGGCGTTACTGAGAACGATTCTGCCTTTCCTCTTTCTCAGCCCTCAGTTCAGGGCAAAGTGCACCTTAAATTCCTGGCAAAGGATGAATGAGAAAGGGACTCCGACTTGGCTGTGGGGATACATCCCACTGAGCTGTGGCACAAGAAGTGTTGGCTTTCTCTCAAATTCATACCTCACGTCCAGGGCAGTCTGACGGGAACTGACTGTGGCCCGACCCAGAATGGCATGAGGCTCTGAAGCAAGGCTCACTCTCTCTCTTTTTCTAAAAGTCTTATTTGTTTACTTTTATATAAGGACAAGTAAGGTAACTCGGTGAGCAAACAGGAAGCTATTTTTAAAGTCTTGTCGGCCTGGGTCAGATATTTACAGCTATGGCATTCATCGCCAAATCAGACTGTCTCACCCAGTGCACGCAAGTGTGAGAGGTAGTAACGTGCTCCCCCGTGCCCGGCGTGTGAGCAGCACAGTGGAACCGGTCACAGGGAGGGAGAGCACGGGGTGGCGACAGTCCCCATTCTTGAGTTCCCGCACCCTGTGAGGCCCCCTTTGCTTCCCCTGCGGCATTCCATGTAAAGGCCCCACCCCTTTGCGAGGTGCCCTGGCCTCATTTTCCAGATAGTTTTCATAGCAGTTCAGTGACTTGCCCGCAGTCCCGTCTCAGAGGGGTGCGAGCCAGTGCTGGCTGGAAGGGAAATCTGGCAGATGGTCTGCTGAGATAATCTTGTTTACAGCAGACGTCTGAAGACAGACACCTTATCTGGAGTCGGTTTATGAGTCAAGATAAGATGCGAACGTAAACCGGTTCCAGAAATTCTGAAATACAGTGCAGACCAAATGTTTGATCCTGTGTAGGCCCTCTCAGCCCCAAAGCACTTGACTTGCTGAGTTTCTGGGACTTCTGGCCACCCGCCTTTGCAACACGTGGGGCCCTGGAACTGGAGATGAGACTCCTGGGCTGCCCTTCCTGGTCCACCCACCCCCCCCCGCCCCGCGTGCCCTCTCCAGGCGGCGACTTCCAGCCTGTGTTCCGCGAGCATCTGTAGGACGCAACACCTGACTGTTTAGTCAGGGGCGCTGACCTCTTTCCCTTAGACTGTCAACTAAAAAAATGGCAAAAGCCAACACAACAGTAGCCATCCATTGTGAATGAATCAAAATTATACCTATTTTTTTTTGTCAGGGTCGGCAAAAAATAGAATCCATTTTTTGGTGTGCTGCAGAATTTCAGTAATTAGTTTATGTGTGCTAAGAGGCAAGAAGGGTTGAAAATTGCTGCTCTGGAGATTGGCATTTTACGGTAACCTGTGTTAACTTCTCTCCTCCACGCACCCTTTTTTTCCCTCCACCGCTAACTCATTTTGGGCTCTGTGTGTGTTTCCCTGGAAATGCAGTTCTCCTGGGGGTCGTGGAGAAGCAGCTTCAGAATGAAGTGTTTCAAGCCGAGATGGAGCGCAAGCTGGCCCAGCTGCTGGGCGAGGTTTCTAGCCGCAGGCGGATGTGGAGAAGGGCCACCGTGGCCGCGGGCAACAGCGTGGTGCAGGTAGGTACCCCAGGAGGCCGGAGGAGGAGGAGGGAAGGAAAGAGAGCAGACTGAAGTCCTGCCACATTTTCCCGCAAACGGGAGAGGCCTCAGGAACCTCCTGATTCAGATGGGTGGTTATCTTAGGTGGCGACCGAATGTGGCAGCATTTCAGTTTGACTAGAATCTAGACAGATATTCCCTGAGTCCTTGGTAAGTGGTCAGTGCGGGAATGGGTCTTGCGGGGAGCACGGGAGCACGACGCTGCTTGTGCCAGTGGGTTGCCATGTCATGGGATGGCCTCATTCTTCAAAAAGTAATTTTTTAAAATGCAAAATGTGGTCGATGATGGAGTGGTAATGTTCCTGAGAGTATCATAGGGACAGATCGTTCTGCTGGAAGAGACCTTAAGAAATCAGAAAGAGGAAAATTTCCTGCCCTCTGTTTGAGGGGCTCATCCCGCACGCCTCCCACCACCCCTGCTTGTCTCATATTACCCTAAACGTGAGGTCCTTCCCCTCAATAAAGTAGCAGAAAAGTCACAATGACAGATGCGTTTCAGTGGGAAAGTGACCTGTTTTAAATGCATAGGCGCACAGCGAGCTGAAAGTCAGGCTGTGATTTATTCCCATCTCAGTGTGCATTAATGTGATTCTGGATTTTTCCCTTCACCAACGAACTGCTGGCTCGTAGAGCTAGGAAAGTGGGATAGTGTTGCCGCGGTGTTCCAGAGACAGGAGGCTTCGGGGAAACCAGAAGTCCAGGGGCGGGCGGTTGGGTGGTGCAGGGGCACTGGAGAGAAGAATGCAGAACTGACCCTGGGGAGGGGCAGGGTGGCAGTTGGCACAGGGCTGGTGTCATTGTCCCCAGCTCTCTGAATAATTTCTCCTGAGGGTACTGCTCCCTCTCCCCACCCGCAGAGATGCTGGTTAGGCTTCTAAAGTAGTTTCTTGCCAGATGCAATAGACTATAGAGAAGTTAAAAAACATAATATAAGATTGAGCGTAATATTAATATAAATGGGAAACAAATATATATATATATTTATATAAGTGGAAAACAAAGAAGAACAATGAAAATGAATTATAAAAGCCTGGCCGTATTCAGTAACCTTGGCTTCATAGAGCTCAAGGTCTGGGTAGAGGTTAATAATCACACATAAACCAGTTATTAAAGCACCATAAGATGACAGAGGTGGTGCTGGATTAGGTAGGAAAGCTCCCTAAGGCGCGAATATTGGATATGTGGAAGCTAACCCAGCCGCCCCTCGGGAACAGTGCCGTCTCATGGGCTGCTTAGTAACCGTGCCCTGCTTCTCCTGTGCATGGGAGGGGCCAGATGTGGCAGTGGAGACAGGAAATCATGTACAGGGCACAGGACTCATTAGCAACATGATTTGTAAAAGTGAAAGTATTCAAACAACCTAAATGTCCAGCTGGGGGGATTGGCACAGAAACTTTCGTGAATCCTTACATGTTGGAATATTGGGCCACCATTATCATTTTTTGAATTAGGGAGTGAGGAAAAATATTTTTTTCTTTTAATTTTATTTTAACTGTTGTTCAAGTACAATTTTCTATGGAAAAATCATAACTGAAGAAAGACTGTATAAAAATGTACGCAAAATAATCCAACTATTGATATAAAACTCACAAAAAAATTAATGGGAGGAAATGTGCCACAATATTTATAAGGATTATCTTTGGTTGGTTGAATTTGAGGTGATTCCATTTTATTCTTCCTACATTCTTCTTCGTGCTTTGCAAAATTTCTCCAGTGAACGTGCAATTTCTTGAGCGAACATGTGATTTTAATCAGAAAATAATGTTTAAAGTGAAACTGAAAACCTTGCCTGGAACGATGGCTCCCTCCCACTGCGGCTGCGTGGGTCCCAGACAGGAGTCTGGGAAGAAGTCGCCCGGAAGGGGTGCTGGCGTGAGGTCTGGCTGCTGTCTTCAGGTTGGACAGGCTCGTAGAACCTTCTGTTGAGGCGGGCGTCACTGGGAATCGGAAGTATGGCTTCTGCCAGGGGAAACCATTTCTAAAATTTATCTGAACATTTCAGTGGAAAAAATAGGCATGCATCTACTTGCTTTTTGGGAGCCCCTTGTTAGTGTTAATCCTAAAGGCTAATAAAACATAAGTACAGTGCAGTTTCAGGGGTAGGGAGTAGGTGGTTAGGAAACAGAAGTGGTCAGGGAACTGGCCTGGAAACGCCAGACAAAGGGCAGGCCAGACATGAGCCCGCCGCAGGACGGGGAGTATAAAGAAGTTTCTTCAGAGGCGAGGGTTTGGGCCTGTGTTGTTAAGGGTCTTTATACATGGTCTGGAAGAAGGCGTTCACAGCGAAGTCTTGAAATTGTTGATTTGCCAGAAGTTTCTGGTGGTGAAGGAGCCCAGCAGCCTTGCCTGTGGCGTGCAGAACAGTGTTACAGTTCTGTACAGGTGGCTAGAGAAGTGGCAGCTCTTTGGCTAATGGCAAGTGTAGGGACCAAAGATTCAAACCGCGTGTGTGAAGTAGAGGCCTCAAGAGTGATTGTTGATCATTTACTCAGAATGTCAGCCAACAGTCTGCTGGAGTCTGCAGGGGCAGTAAAACTATTGCACGTTAGTAAGAGAAATAGCAACATCATAAAAAGCTCTGTGTATGGAAAATTGTGATTTATCAAATGCACTAGATTCTTGAAACACTGATGTAAAGGACTGCCCAAACACCAGGGAGAGATACATTTTGGAACAAATCAAAATACTATTTGATCCAATGGATTGAATTTATAGGAGTTTTTTCCAGCTTCATTGAGATGTAATTGACAGATGACAATGTGTAAGTTTGAGGTGTACAGTGTGATGACTTGATTTAAGTGTACGAGGTGTGTCTGGAAAAAGTGCAGCCATTGTTAATATAACGAGAACAGTTTGTGGGCATCAGTGTCACCTGACAACCAAGGAGAGTGGACTGGAATGCATATGCGTGAGCATTGATGACCTCACTGTACTAATCAGTGGGCGTGGTAGACGCCCTTGAGTGAGCATGTGTGCTGTGTGGCCTTCACGTTCAAAATGACTGAGCGAGTACAGCACCAGATCTGTGTCAAATTTTGTGTTAAGCTTGAACATTCCTCCATGCAAACTATTCAGATGACTCAGAAGGCCTCAACTATAGGCAGCTGGCAGTGGGCAACGTCATCACAACAACGTGCCTGCTCATGCATCACGTCTCTTGCAGAGTTTTTTGCGAACCATCAAATCACCCAGTGACTCAGCCCCCACTACAGCCCAGATTCAGGGCTGTGTGACTTCTGGCCTCTCCCAAAACTAAAATCTCCTTTGAAAGGGGAAGAGCATTCAGACGTTGATGAGACTCAGGAAGATACAGCAGGGCAGCTGATGGCGATTGGGAGAACTGTGTGAGGTCCCAGCGTACCTACTTTGAAACGGGGCTGAGGTGTCATTGGCCTGTGTACAGTGTTTCTTGTACCTTGAGTCTTCTTCAGTGAATGTCTCTATTTTTCATACCACATGGCTGGATACCTCCTGGACAGACCTTGGGGCATGGTGACCACAGTAAGGTTAGTTAGCACACCACTGCTCACAGTTAGTTTGGCGTGTGTGTGTGGCGAGAACTGTTAAGATCGGTTCTCTTAGCATCTTTCAGGCATGCGGTGTGGTGTTCCTGACCGTTCACAGTGCCATAGGTTAGATCCCTGGCCTTGCGACTGAAGTTTCTGCCCTTGGACAGCCTCTGCCCGTTTCCCCTTCACCCGGCTTTGGCAGCCATCAGTGTGCTCTCTGTTTCTATGAGTGGTTTGTTTTTTTTTTAAGATTCCACATGTAGGTGAGATCATACAGTGTGATCTCCGACTTCTTTCACTTTGTAGAATGCCCTCACAGTCCATCCATGTTGTTACAGATGGCAGGATTTTCCTCTTCATTTTTGTTGGTGACTCTCATTCCGTTGTGTGTATACAACTGCGTCTTCATCATCCACCCCCCAGCCCCCGCAGATGGACAGGTGGGGTGGTGCTGTGCCCTGGCACCAGTGCTGCAGAGGGCATGCGGGTGCAGATCTCTCTCTGGGATAGTGAGTGCATTTCCTTGGAATACGTACCCAGGAGTGTCACTGTTGCATCAGATGGTAGTTCTATTTTTAACTTTCAGAGGAAGCGTCACGCTGTTCTCCGTGATGGCTGTACCGATTTATATTCCCACCAACAGTGCGCGAGGATTCCATTTTTTCCACATCCTCTCCAGCACTTACCTCTTGTGTTTTGATATTAGCTATTGTAACAGGCATGAGGTGGTATCTCATTGTGATTGTGATTTGCATTTTCTTGATGATTAAGGTGTTGAGTGCCTTCTTTTCATACGCCGGTTGGCATTTGTATATCTTCTTTGGAAAAAACGTCTATATATTTTTTGCTATTGAGATGCATGAGCTCCTTGTGTATTTTGGATATTAAACTCTTATCAGATATATGATTTGCAAAGATTCTCTCACATTCCGTAGCTTGCCTTTTCATTTTTGTGGGTTCTTTTGCTGTGCAGAAACTTTTTAGTTTGATGTAGTTCCACTTGTTCATTTTTGCTTTTGTTGCTTGTGATTTGCGTCTCCTCCCTAAAAAAGTCTTTTACTAAGACCACTGTCAAGGAGCTTTTTTCCCTATGTCGTCTTCTGGGAGTTTTGTGGTTATAGGTCTTACATTGAAGTCTGTCCATTTGGAACTAACTTCATGAGTGGTCCAGTTTGATTCTTTTGCATGTGACTGTCCAGTTTTCCCAACACCGTTAACAAAGAGACTGTCCCTTCCACATTGAGTATTCCTCGCTCCTTTGTCAGTAGGGTCTTCTGTGGTTCCTTATAAATTTTAGGGTTGTTTTTGCTATTTCTGTAAAAAATCCCATTGGCATTTTGGTAGGGATAGCATTGAATCTATAGGTGGCTTTGGATAGCACGGACATTTTAACAACATTAACTCTCCCATGCTTGAGCACGGGGTGTGTTTCCACTTATTTGTGTCTTCTTCAGTTACCAATGTCTGATAATTTTTGCTGTACAGATTTTTCACTTTCTTGGTTAAATTTATTCCTAAGTATTTTATTGTTTTTGATGCTATTATGAATGGCATTGATTTCTTTATTTCTTTCCTGATAGTTCATTTTTAGTGTATAGAAACACAACTGATTTTATTGTGTTGATTTTGTGTCCTGCAAATTTACAAATTCACTTATTCTAATAGTTTTTTTGGTGGAGTCTATAGGGTTTTTTATATATAAGGTCATGTCATGTGCAAGCCAAGACAGTTTTACTTCTTCCTTTCTGATTTGGGTGCCTTTTATTTCTTTTTCTTGCCTAATTGCTGTGGCTAGGACTTCCAGTGCTGTGTTGAATGGGAGTGGTGAGAGGAAACACCTTTGTCTAGTTCCTGATCCTGGTGGAAAAGCTTTGAACCTTTCATCACTGAGTATTATGTTAGCTGTGGGATTGTCATATGTGGCCTTTGCTACCTTGAGGTATCATCTTTCTATACTCAGTTTGTTGAGGGTTTTTATTATGAATGAATGTTGAATTTTGTCACGTGCTTTTTCTGCATCTATTGAATGTTCTTATGATTCTTTTATTAATGAGGTGTATCTCACTTATTGATTTGCATACTTGGACCCAACCCATCCTTGCATCCAGGGATGTATCCCACTTAATCACAGTGTATGATCTTTTAAATGATCTGTCAGATTGGTTTGCTAGTATTTCCTTGAGAAATTTTGCATCTGTGTTCATCAGAGATAATGATCTGTTGTTTACTTTTTTTATGGCATCCTTACCAGGCTTTGGTGCAGGATAATGCTGGTCTTATAAAATGAGTTTGGGAGCATTCCCTCCTCAGTTGTTGGGACAATTTTGAGCACAATTGGCATTACCTCTTTTTCAGAAGTTTGGTCGAATTCGTCAGTGAAACCCTCTGGGCCTGGGCTTTTCTTTTTGGGGAATTTCTTTTTTTAATTACTGATATAATCTCCTTACTCATTCCTGGTCTGTTCAGATTTTCTGTTTCTTCATGATTCAGGTTTGGTGGGTTGTGTGGTTCTAGGAATGAATCCATTTCTTCTAGGTTGTCTGATTTGTTGGTGAATAATTATTTGTAGTAGTCCCTTTTGATCCTTTCTGTTTCTTTGGTATTTGTTAAAATGTCTCCTCTGTCATTTACAAGTTTTGAGAACTCGCACTTTTTCATGGTTAATGTGGCTAAAGTTTGTTCATTTTGTTTATCTTTGCAGAGAATCAACATTTATTTTGTTCAGCTCTTCCGTTGCTTTCCCAGTCACTTATTTCTGCTCTAATCTTTATTATTTCCTCCTTTCTATTAACTTTATGCTTAGTTTTTTCTTTTTCTAGTTCCTTGAGGTGTCAATTAGATTGTTTATTTGAGATCTTTCTTTTTTCTTGGTGTATGTGTTTGTAGCTGTGAACTTTCTGTTCCTAACTTTTTACTGTATCTCATAAGTTTTGGTATCTTGTGTTTGCATTTTCATTTAAGATTTTTAAAATTTTTCTCCTGATTTCTTCTTTGGTGCATTGGTTGTTTCAGGAGTGCATTGCTTAATTTCCATGTGCTTTTTAATCTTCCAGCTTTCCTTTTATTATTGGTTCTCGTTTCACACCACAGTGGCTGGAAAAGTTACTTGACAAAGTATCCGTGTTCTTGAATATGTTGAGACTATTTCGGTGGCCTCCCATACGGTCTGTCCTAGAAAAGAGTACTGTGTGCCTTTAAGAGGAATGTGTATTCTGACCTTGGGTGGAATGTTCTGCATGTGTCTTTTAGGTCTCTAGTGTTGTTCAAATCTGCTGTTTCCTTATTGATTCTTTCTCTGAATGATCTACCCATTACTGGGGGGGGGCGTGTTAAAGAGTTTATGAAATGTATTATGCCAAGAGCAGTGGTTCTCAACTAGGGGTGATTTTGTATCCCCAGGGTACATTTTATCACTGTCTGGAGACATTCTGCTTGTCACAGCCGGTTGTGGGGGGCGTGGGCCTGGCTGTTGCTAGTGGCATCTAGCAAGTAGAGGGCAGGATGCTCCTAAGCATCTTACAATGCTCATTACAGGCCCCCACATCCAAGAACTGTCTGGACCAAAACGGCAATAGTACCACGGTTGAGTATCCCTGCCCCAGACGAACAGGGAGAAAACGCTGATAGATTTGAGAGGGGACTGGATAGAACTGTCAGTAGTTTCAGGTGACCAGGGGAGCACCTAACCTTTGTGGTGGGTGTTATGCAGGCAGCAGCATCTCCCATGCCATACTGGAGCTTCTCGGTAGCAAGTCTAGATTCCTGGACGTGGCAGCCCTGTGTGTGGTCTGTGTATCCCGAGGGCCCTTGGTCTCAGAGAAGAGTTTGAGCAAGACCAAGTTCATTCGTCGTCCTGCACAGAGGGACTTCCATTGTGACTGTCCCTCTTCCTGTCAAGCGAGCGCCATGGGGATTCTGGACCCCGGAACCGTGTAGGGAGTGTGTCAGCGGGACTGGAATAAATCCCGAAGGACGCAGTCAAGGCCGAGTGCCCAGAGAGAGGGCGTCTAGCAGCACGAGCCTCTAAAATGCCGACGGTTTCTGTTCTCCCCCAGGTGGTGAACGTGTCGAGGCTGGAGGGGGCTGACAACCCCGTGCAGCTCATCTACTTTGTGGAGGACCAGGATGGAGAAAGGCTCAGCGCGGTCAGGTCTTCAGATCTGATTAACAAGATCGATGTCCAGAGGGCGGCCATTATCTTGGGTTACCGAATTCAAGGCGCCGTGGCCCAACGTAAGTGCCCGAGGCTTGGCCGCAGGGGCGGGGGTCACCGGTGCTGCGCTGGGGTCGGCCCCCAGTCTTTTCTCAGACACTGAACTCTGAATCTAAAGCATTCTTATGTGGGTGCAGTAGACATGTGCCTTAGGCCCATATTATTAAGTGGCGCTTATGTAAGATGCCCATTGTTAAAAGTTACTGGAAAAGACCTTTATCTCGATTGCTTGCAGTTATAGGGTTCATGGCTGCTTTTCCCACCTGGTGTTTTGTGTTCATAGCATTCCGGTGAGTTATAGTAGCATCAGTTAACAGTAATATTGTTTTTCCCCTGCTCCTGTCCTGTCTTAGGTAAAATACTGTGTTTTCTCTGTATTTCTTCCAAAACTTTATATGTCATATTCTGAACATGGGTGGGGGCAGTGAGTCACATAGGAAGTGGGGAGGTGCCCTCTGCATTTACGGGCTCCCTTCTGGGTCTTTCAGCACAAAGAAGTCCTTGATCCTGGCCCTTTGCAGTCCTGTGTCCCTCTCCCCCAAGCCTCAGCCACTCCACAGTTCAGAAAGAGGTGTCTGGGTATTTCTTTATTATTTGTGGAAGATCCTAGGCCCCTGCCCGCCCTGGCACTGGCTGACCTCAGTGTGTTTTTTTTCCAACTCGCAGATTTTGGGTATTTAAAACAGAAAAGGGGAGGCATGGAAGAGTGTATTTCTCTAAATATACCTTCATGAATCAGACTGCTATTTTAATGTGACTGTTTTTCCTTTATGATTCTGAGAGCAACCCTTGTAAAAGCCCAGTGATACTTGCTCCCACCAGTACAGGGTAAGTAAATATGTAGACGGAATTTCAGCATCAGAAAATGTTGAAAAACTGTAGTGAATGTGGAAGGCGATCGAGGCCATTTTGCAGAAGGACAGCTTCGAAACTGTCCTCGGCAGTGGAAGAGGCTTGGTGAACTCTGCCCCTGCCCCTGCAGGCTACCCAGGAGCAGGGCTGATGGGCATGCTTTCTCCACTTTGTAGCAGAGGGTGGGAGACTCGTAGCAAATAACCACTGGCTGAGGGTCCCTGTGCTCGCACGTTGGTGTGTTCTGCTTCCGAGCAGCGAGAACAGAATAAAGCACATCCCTGCCTTTTTTCCTGTGTGACCTTCCTGGTCGCTGGAGAGGTGAAACTTCACTCCAGCGAAGCACTTCACCTTTTAAAAAGGTGAATGGCCCTCGGGCTCGGCACCTTCCACGCCCACTTCCGGCTGCTCCTTCCCCTGCCCTTTCCTCCATTTCATGCTAAAAACTACAGGGTAGCAGTCCCGGGATGGGAGCCCCAGCCGAACGCCAGGAGCAGCCCGGGCAGCTGCAGTCCCGGTGCCAGGGCCTCGTTTGATCCATCTGCGCCTCCCCCAGGGTCTTCCTGGGTTAGAACTAAGAAGGGCGTCCAGCTGTCCCCGCCCCACAGGGTGCTTCTGTCCCTCCCATATGGTTAGTTGTCTCTGCAAAATGAACTATATTTAGGCCAGACTGAAAAATACAGACCGTTATCACAGTCACCTTTCCCGCTGCCCGGGTAGTCTCTGCTCTGTGATGCGTGGGTCTTTCACGGTGCGAGTGCCGTGGAGTGCCGGCCCCCTGCCCGAGCCGCTCTCTCTCTGGGGCCTCAGCCCAGACCCGGAGCAGCACCCAGACCCGGAGCAGCACCCGGAGTCGTCTCTGTTGTCTCATCTCAGAGCAGAAGCTTGTCGGTCCTACAGCACGCGTTAACCTTAGGGTGCGAAAAGAGCGCATAGCGTGGCCCCTGCCCCTGGAGTCTGAGATGTGGTTGAGAAGGCAGGACTTGATAGAGCAGTGCCCGTGGTCATGAGCGAAGTCGCCTGGCGCGTCAGCACGGTGCACTGATATGATAAAATGCACCCTGAAAGAAGTAGTAAGACACCGTCTGCAAGGCAAAGCCAGGCAGAACCAAAGACAAGGAGAAGTCTATCTAAGATAGGAGTGTCATGGAGAGATTGTTATGAATCAGCCCTGAGGAGGGGGGGCAGGGAGGAGGGGGCTTGTCGGCTTTCGGAGCCTGGCGGCTGGCCCCTGAGCTCTACGGAGAGCTGAGTCCTCCGAGCGGATGAGGACGGATGAGGATGGAGTGGAGGGGGCGAGGGCCTGGTTCTGGGAGGCAGGATGAGGGAGAGGGGCTGGCGAAGGAAGTTAGGGACAGAGTCACTGAACCCTAGTTGTCCAAGGCCGTGGAAGGTGGGGGTGGCAGGAAGGTGGGCAGTGGCGGATGCAAAGGAAGTTTGACTTAATGTGGTTTTATTTTACTTTATTATTATTTTCTCCACCGTGCTCTGGCCAGTTTCATCACAGAACACTTGTGCGTGATTTACTTCTTGCCCGTCTGCTCTGGCATGCGTCTGATAATGTCAGAGTCCCCGGACCAATGGCAGCCCGGTGCACACGCTGCAGTGTGTCCCACACGCTCTGCCCAGTTCGGGATCCTCACCCCCAGACCCCAGTCTGTCCACGGGTACACAACACTACTCCAGATTTCCTCCAGGCAGGACAGTGGTGGCGAGGACGGCCAGTTGGCCTCGTCTGAGCATCCTCAGGGTCTGCGTGTGCCCCAGCACGTCCTTCCCACTTCTCACGACGAGGTGGAGCCTGGAGTTGATCGACTCCAGGGACTTCAGATGACCCCCAACCAAGAGTAGCTGCCACGCTGGCCGGGGGTGGAGAAAGGGAGTGACTTAATGTGGTTTTAAAATCGACAGTTGGTACCTTAAGTAAAGCAATTTTGATTACAAGCCACGTGTCACGGGTTCAAGGAGAGAGACAGCTGAGGAAATGGAGGCAGCGCTCAGACACGGCCTTTTGGATTTCTGATTGTGGGCGTGGAGGCATTCCTGCAGTGGGAACTGAGGGCGGGCTCGCAGGCTGACTGTCAGGAGCCCTGGGTGAACCTGGCTTTGCCACTGAGTTAGCCGTGTTCCTTTGGACACGTCATCTGTGACACTGTGACTCCTGCTGTGCTCTCTGTGTAACCTTCCGTATGGCGTCTGTTCATGTGGTTGCATGTCCTGTCATCAGACCCCAGCCGCTCACCGGTTGTCTTGAGTGGAGATGAGAGGGCACGCACTGCCCGGGGGGCTGTCCCGGGAGGCAGTCACTCAGCCACCTGTTTTCCTCGCCTGCAGCCGTGGACAGGGTGAAGGGGCCGTCGCCGGAGTCCCGGAGCAGCAACCTCTGGGTCATCGTGGGCGTGGTTATCCCTGTGCTGGTGGCGATGGTGATTGTGGTCATCCTCTACTGGAAGCTCTGCCGCACGGACAAGCTGGACTTCCAGCCCGACGCTGTGGCCAACATCCAGCAGCGGCAGAAGGTGAGGGGCAAGCCCCTGGCGTGAGTAGACCCGACTCGCAGGCGGGGTGGGGGTGGGGCTTGGGCTCTGGGTGCAGATAGAGAGCTAGCTGGGAAATCTCCTGGCTTTAACGGCGGTGCCCCTCTGCCTTCGTGTTCGCGGACCGAGACCCCAGTTCCTCCATAGCGTTAACTGTGTGCCGGGGAGACGAAGCTGTGGAGAGGTTGAGCATGCCTTCGGGAGCCTTTGCATCCACTGTGCTTTTGTTTGCGAGACCATCAGTCAGCAGGTCACATCTGTTCTGGGGACGAATTCTGATCTCTTTCAACCCCGGATCTCTTCAGAGAATGGGAGCCAGGGCAGGTTTTCTCCGATCTGTGTGTCTGTTTCTTTCATACACAGCTTCACTGGATGCCCCTTTATTTTCCGTCCACTGCTAGCCCCTGTGTCCACCTTGATCAAGACCACTTAGTCATTCAAGAATGGTAGTACCTGCCATAAACATCTCACCTTAAATGTATGAGCAGGTATTTAGTTACCAATTTTTCAACACACCTGAAGTTTTTCTTTTCTTTTTTTTAAATGTCTACTGAGAGGAATTTCCTAGGGTCTTTTTTATAGTGAATGCCCACAATGCACCAGTGCAGTTTCCAGTTTGGGTTTCTTCAGTGAAGAGCAAAGCAACCAGACAGCAAAGCTCCCTCTATTTTTTAATGCTTCCCCACCCGCCACTCTGCGGTCTTCAGAATTAACTCACCGACTCCTGATCTGACAGCAGTGTTTTAACAGCTCCTTGTCCATGTCTTTCTAAAGTATTTTAGTTTTTTTTAAAGATTTTATTTATTTATTTTTAGAGAAGGAAGAGAGGGAGAAAGAGAGAGAGAAAGAGAAACATCAATGTGCGGTTGTTGGGGGCTGTGGCCTGCAACCGAGGCGTGTGCCCTGACTGGGAATCGAACCTGCGATGCTTTGGTCCACAGCCCGAGCTCAGTCCACTGAGCTAGTATTTTAGTTTTTACAGGGATAGCAATTCTCTTCTCACCTGTTTCAACAGTTTCTGCGATGTTTGGTGGTCACATACAAGTTTTAGAGCGTGGATGCCGGCTCTTGGCCAATGTCTAGTTCACCCGGCGTGAGCAAAACCGTTCCCAGGACCGGAGAACTCACTACCTGTCTCAGCCGTCACTGAGGGAGGGGAAAGTGGTTGTGACTCAACGACGTTTACTAACACGTACCCTCCGTGGGTCCCATCAATGTCAGGACTCACTCAGCGCTGAGAGTTGGATAAGAAAGAGCAGATAAGAAACGGAGAATTGCCTGATTCACCTTTGAATTTTATTCTGATTGTGTGGGTACAAAAAATTCCGTGCAGGACAGACCTAGACCTGCTGAAGGAAAACATAAGTATTGTTTTAAACTTTATTTCAGTTTTGTAAAAGTAAATGGAGAATATTCTTTCTCTTATGAATTAAATAAGAAGTGCAAAATCTTGATTCAATTGCAAGTACATTGGGTTAAATTATCAAGTATATTGGAAGCATTTTATTTTTTTAAATTATTCCTCATCTGAGGACATGCTTATTGATTTTTGTGGGGGCGTGGTGCAGAGAGAGACAGACAGACACCGATGTGAGAGAAACATTGTTTGGTTGCACCCTGTATGCGCCCTGACTGGGGATCAAAGCCACAACCTTTTGGTGTATGGTCCTTAGTCTCCAGGGTAAAGACTCGTTGTGGAAGCCCGTCCGTGACCTGCTGCTTCAGGAACCTGTCCGAGGGCAGCGTCTCTGTGGCACCAAACAGGGCAGTCCCCAACCTTTCTCCTTCTCCCACTTTCACTTCCGAACGATTGTCCCATCCCAGACGTGGCTCTGCCTCAAACGGGCAGAGTTTCCAGTGGAGCCTCCAGCTTTTGGAGCTGCCCTGTGCGGTCACGGGCTGTTCCCGGACAGTCTTCTGCAGGGAGCCTGTCCCACGTGTCACCACGTGAGAGGGGACACGTGGTGTTCAGAGGGTGGAACCTCCCGGTGTTTCAGAAGCACCGGCTTGGTTTTGGTGGCGCCGGAACCCACTGTGTGGATCTGCCATGTGTTTGTAACAGGAAAACGATGATCTCCACCTACCTGAAAAACAAAGTTCTCTGCTTCGTAGGTGCTTCTTCTGAGATTATCTGGTGATAGCCAAGGGCCCCTCTCCTGTTCCCCGGGTGATTGGAAAAGGTGCTGTCTCTCCAGTGACTGTAAGAGGTCTTTGTCTTCCTTGGGTATCTCCCCTCCCTTCCCTCTCCCCTCCCCTCTCCTCCTCCTCCCCCCTCCTTCTCCCCTCCCCTCCTCTCTTCTCTTCTCTCCCTCTCCCCACACCTTCCCCCGAAACCCCCCTTTTGCCCACCCCACCCCTGATGCTGCCTCCCTACTACTCTCTGAAATCTTGTAGCAAATCCCAGACCTCTGAACATCTGGAAACAATGAGTCTGCTGACCACAACTGCGTGCCCCTCCCCCTGCAGGAGAGGGAAACCTTCAGATTGTCAGAGAATAGATCAGTTTTGTAACATGATAAGAAGGAGAGGCCTTTCTGTCATTTGAAGCAGGGTCCTTCCTTATTTCTAATAACAATGCGGGGAGAGGGGGGGGAACCCAACCCCTGTCTTTCTTTTTATCTGTATTCTCTTTAATCTGTAGCCCAGAGTCATCACTTGTCACTGTTCCCAGAAAACTCCAGCTTGGACCTGCCTCGCCCTGTCGAGTTTCTGTTTAAAGATGGGCATGGCATTGGCTACCTGCTGCTGGTCCCACGGGAGCGCCTTTCTTCTGCTGGGGACAGCCCACACCCTGTCTCGGGAGCAAGACTGCAGGTCCTGGCTGGCCAGCACTGTGGGCAGCCAGATGGGGCGGCCTTGGACATGGCACGTTCACTCACCGGACAGATGCCGAGCGTGATCTGGGGGTCAAGCAGGGCCAGGCTGGGGGGCGGGCACAGATGTGCAGTCCTGCTTCCAAGGGCTTTGGTTTGGGAGGAGGACACACAGTCACAGTGTCGGTCTGTCTGGGGAGCTGCTGGAGCACAGGGGCGGGGCTGCCACCCCCCTCCCGGTGACGGGCTGCCTCCACCTTCCGAGAGGTGATACGGGGCAGACACACAGAGGCTGAGACGGAGCCAGATGATGTGGCCTGGGGGAGGGAAGGACATGGAGCTTGGGAAGGATGGGGCAGATTTGTGTGGAAGGGCACAGCCAGAGCTGAGGAGACGGGGGTGGGCAAGAGCCAGGCTCCGAGGAGACATATAAGGGGCTGCGAGTGCGGCTGTGGGCAGTGGGGACCCACTGAGGTTTTCAGCAGGGGCAGTGGCTGGAGTGTGTGTTTGGGATGGTCACTTCGGGGGCAGTGTGGACAGCGGGTTGAAGAGAGGCTGCACGGGCATTTCTTGCATCTCAGCCAAGTGCAGCTCGTCCCCCGTGGTTGCTCGGGGAGTTTGTGCAGGGGTCCCTGAGGCCTCCTGTGTGGGTGGTTCCAGCTTACCCGCAGTCAGGTGCCCATGACCCCGTGGCCTGGGGCGGGAGGATCTTGGGTGCTGCCCTCCGAGACTCAAGGCCTCAGGAGGGCCGGCTGGGCCGCGGCAGAGACGCTCACGGTGGCAGCTCTGCCTTCACTGCTCAAGGGAAGGCCCTGGCGGCCGTGGTGCATTTCCACCGGGCGCATCCCCCAAGCGCACATGCCCGAACAGTGGCGTTCTCCTCGGGGCTGCTCAGTTTCACTTAGAAGCTGCTGGGTTTGCTCTGTGGTTTCACACTCCTTCCCAGGTTCAGGCTGGCCCAGTGCTGGGGACCTCCCTCTGTCTTGTCGCATCTGGGTCGTATCACATTTATGCCTCACGGGTGTTACAATTCATCAGGCGTCTCTCCGGCTGCTTGGCTGGCCTGCCCAGCAGGCACCCCCTCCCCCCACCGACTTGTGGGTGACATACTCCAGTGGGGCACTGACCCTGGGGCCTGTCCCCTTTGTGACGTATTAAAGAAAGAAGGGACAAAAGAGCCGTCCTTCCTCAGAAGGAACCAGGTCCTAATATGAATATTAAGGTACGAATTAATCTCTTCTTTTATAAAATATTGACTCAAGTTTATTCTGCATGTGGAAGCTGGAGACACAATGTAGTCAGACTTAACTCTAGATTAAAACAAGCAAACGAAAAAAAAAAAAGAAATGGAAAACTAGAAAAAGTACACCAGAGAGTAGGGATGAAACAAAAGTGGCTGATTCTGTAAGCGAGTAGTGGGGGCTGGCGTGGGTCAGTGATTCCTCTAATGCCTTCCTTCTGTGTATTAATGGCTTTTGTGTGGTGCATAAGCCCAGATTCGTTGCCAAATTTCTATTGTTGTAGAAGGTGGTGAGTCACCCAGCCTGGAGAAGTGTGAGAATCTAGTATTTAGAGGCGTTAGTTGGCGTCAACAATAAGCCTGCAGGACTTTACGGCTAACATGCATGTCTGTTCTATTCATGACGTAGACCCTTTCCGTGGTTCTGCACAGTCCAGTGAGTTCACGGCGTCAGCTGACCTTTTTGAAATTCATCCCGTCCTCAGCCGTTAATCAAGGGTCTGCTGTGTGTCTCATCTTGTTGCCGAATGACAGAATTTTGTATCCGAATTTATATCGATCCTTTAATTGGATGCCTTCGAACTCCTAGCTGACTGTCTGTTAACGATGCTTATCCACCGAGAGTGGTAACAACGCCGTTGGTCTCATCTGTAAGGTGCTTTGGCATTGGTGAAGCATTCTGACACACACGTGTGTGTGTTTGTCCCACCAGCCCTGGCAGTCTGTCGGGGAAGGCCTCCAGTTCCCGGACTCAGGGCACCTTGGAGGCAGTATGGTCAAATAATTATTTTTACCGAATTCCCTTTGCAGACCTTTGCTTCGAGGGGGTCTCCTGTCTGTGGCTCCTCCTCCAGCTTCGATGGAGCAAACCGTCTACCTCGCAAAAGAGAGAGTTTCCCAGTCATGAGGGCACTTACTGTCTTACCGGGAAATCCACCCGTGAGGATTTCAGCAGGGTCGATACAGGGGTGATGCTGATGGTGATGATTAGTTGACTGCGGATTATAACTGCTGTTCTTTCACTTAGAGGCACCTTTAAAATGAGGTGGCGCTGGGGTGAAGCAGCCCCACAGGTGAGAGAGAGGTGGTCTCTCCCCTGTAAAGTAGGAAGTCTCTTAGGAACCGGGGGCTGGAGAGGGGACCAGCACGGCTCCCAGACCACTGCCACTCCCAGGAAACCACGTTTAGGGGAGAACATGCACAGAGGTTTTCCATCTGGAATTGGGTTCCCTTAAGAGGCTACATGCCCCCAGGAAAGGGCGCACCCCCAGTTGAAAGCCTCTGTGCTAATCCAGCCTCAGGGACATGGAAGTAAGTTTATCCTGGGTGGCTGGGGGTGGGGGAGATTGGGCGGGGATGTGGAGCAGCAGGTTAGGGTGTATCGTGTCCGAAACAACACTCCTGCCAGTGTGGTGGAGTAGCCTGCTCTGGAAACACACTGTCATTATTTTAGGAAACACAGGCAGGCCCCTCCTGGCCTTTTGTTTCCAAGCAACCTCTTTGTAAACTGTTGTTACAGTAAGTTTTGTCTCCCTCTGCTGGCGTAAGTGATGAGTGCAGACTACTCTCCTACCCACGAATCCTAGACGTTTAGTGCAGAAGACGTTGGAGGCCACACATCTGAGTTCTGGGTGGTGTCACTCACGCGTGCAGAGAGTTGGCACAAACACGACAGAGCCTCTCGCTTCTACACAGTCTCTGGTCTGAAATAGCTCCTCAGACGGGTTTGCCCGTGTCTCCCTATGGCTCGCACTGCCCGTAGGTGTGGGACACAGCCTGGCCAGGGGGCTCAGGTTTGCCCATGGCACCCCTGAGGGTGAGGACACCTTGAGACTGCTGTGGATACGCCATTTATTTCTCTATGCTCCACAAGCTCAGCTTGAGGAAACTGCGAACACCCTCCCCTGGCACTTGTCACCCACGGAAAGTGGTATCCCACCTTCATTGTCCAGGTATCCATATACTTGGAGCACCTTTCCTGTCTCAGCAAAGGCCGTGAGGTGGAGGCCTGGACCCTGTGCTGCAGGCCCGTGGGGTCTCGGTTGTGGCCCTGCAGTCGGTGCCTCGTAGCCCCCCGTAGGCCCCCTGCACCTGCCGGTGTGACGGGTGGATGTTCTCAGGCCCCCTTTCTCCTTCATCTTTGTGTCCCAGTCACTTCCGTTGGCCACTCCTTTCTAGAAACCCTTTATTTCCTTGCCTTCTATTCCATTGAATGATCCAGATTCTTCCTTTTTTTTTTTTTGAAGTCGGTTCTTTTTTCTTAGCTCCTTTTTTTCCCTCTGAACGCCGCACTGTAGGATGTCCTCTGACGTTTTTATTCGTGGACCATTTTCATCTTTAGAAATGTCAGCTTCCCTCCCTGCCACCTTCTGTACAGATGCTCTCAAAGCCGCGTCTCCAGCCCAAACGTCCCCCACGCCATTGTCCTCTGACTGCAGCCTCACAGAGCTGCTTTTCTTCGGAGCTTTTATGCCCTTTCAACCCCAACATGGTTAAAGCAAAACCTGTCTGTTTCCTCCCGTCGTCATTCCTTCGTGTTCACCTCCTGCCCTCATTGTCACTGCCACCGTTCTGTTCACCCTGGCGGTAACTCTCACTCCTGCGGGTTCCTCCTCTCCTTTGCCTATGGAGTCTTTTTTGTGTCCGGGCCCTGCCGTGGGGCGTCTGGCACTGTTCATCCCTCCCCGTTTTCCTTGCTGAGGTTTGGGTCCCCAGCTTTTGTCCGTCCATGCTTGTGGTCTTGCAGGGCCCTCCTGCAGGGCTCTCTTCCTGCTCCCTCTGTGTCTGCTTGGGTTTTAGAAATCCGCCTCTGTAGAAATAGTAGGTTTCCGTTCTGGAACTGGCATTTGGAGTCATCCACCCACAGGCTGGCCTTCTTTCTCTCCCTGTATTCCGATCCTTCTAGAGCAGCTCAGGAGACCCCTTCCCAGCCTCATGTCCTCTGGCCCCTGACCATCTGGAACACACTCTGTGTCGCCACCTCTCTTGATTTCTAAGCTCTGTCTGTCCTCCGAGTCTTGGCACAAGTCCCCATTTCTCTGTGTAGAATATTATGTCTGTGTCACTCTCTCTGGAATTGCATAGCACACGGTGACACTACTGTGACTGTGGGTCAGGCATTGTCTTGTCGTGTCTTTTGTATTATGGTCTGGCTATTTAATCTGTGAACTCTTCTTTGACTTTTTTTTGCAAGCACCCATCATTTCTGCAAACTTGAGGTATGCATGGCACTCGGCACACACTTGACGTTTTGGAGATGCTTGTGGAGTTAGGCTGGTGGGATGGCGGGCGCCGTTTTGAGTGGGAAGTTGGTGCTCACTGCCTCCCAGCCCTCACAGTCTCTCCCAGTCATCAGGTTTCAGGGGAACTGTCCCACCTGTTCGTTTAGTTGCAGATCCCCAGTGTGAAGGGCTTCGATTTTGCCAAGCAGCACCTGGGCCAGCACAACAAAGACGACATACTGATTATTCATGAGCCAGCGCCGCTGCCAGGACCTGTGAAGGACCACACCACGCCCTCGGAAAATGGAGATGTCCCGAGCCCCAAGGCCAAGGTCCCCTCCAGGAATGTCCGTCACCGAGGAAGGTTCGTGTTGGGCGTTCTGCATTGTACTCTGTCGCAGAGCCTGTTTCTGGTTTCAGTTTGTCAATTTGTCGCATCAGAAGGGCTATGGCACATATTGCCTGAGGGTCTGCAGCCCCCGGGACTGACCACAGCTTGCCCAAAGTCAGTGCACCCGAGGGCTCTCATGCCACTCTGATGGACTACCAAGGGAAGCCTTTAAGATTAGGAATCACTGTCCATCATGGTCTGGCAGTCCTGTTGTGGCTCGATTAGGGATTGGCCAGCTCAAGGGTCATATTCTGGGGCGCACATGCTCGGCCCTCTGGAGATGGTGTCAGAAATAATGCCTAACAGGCGCGTGGCCCATGCTGCACGCCCAGCACCGGCTTTGTCCTGGCCCACCGTGCTGGCGGGTGGCTGTGACTTCATCGGTCCGCCTGCAGGTGACCTCGTCAACTTGTTCTGTCTGTGCTTGATTGTCCTCCGGCTGTCCTTGTTGTCCCCATTGTTGGCACGTTGGCGTGGACTCCGCCCCGTCTCCTCCCTGCCAGGTCCCCGTTCCCAGTTCGTTTCCATCCCTCCTATCTGAAGGAAGCACGTGGAGAACTGCTTGTTGAGCGTCGTTAGAGACCAGGTTCAGAACCGGGCCTTTTTACAGTGGCCTTCAGGTAGTGGCACAGTCACGCTGCGGCTGTGAAAGCCTCAAATTACCTGTCTTCTTTGAGTCTCAATATTCTCAATCCTGATTTTCTACTAAAAGGAAAAAAGCATGGGATCGTACCAGTATTTGAAGCGATATAATAATATCTGGCAGCAGGAAACCTACCCAGGGGTTCTGGCCTAATTTTAAGAATTTAATGGCCGTTAGAACACGATCTTTACAAAAGAAATTGCCTTATGGAGAGAGATGTTATTTGCTTAATTATCCTGCAGGCGAAGCATACACCACATCATTAAGGATTATTTCATGTGCTAGTAAAATTTCGAGAAGTCTTTCTTTTTTCTCCCTGGTCGTCTTATCCTAAACGGTTAGTCACGACCCCTCGATGGCCTGTGTGGTTCCTCTGGTATTTTCACATCTCTCAGGGGCACCAGAATGTGCTGGCCTTTCACTCTGCTGTTTAAGCCAGCAGAAAGCACCAAGAGAAGGCGTGCTTGCTGCTTAGGGATGTTTCCCAGCCTGGTGCCCTCTGGCTTCCACGCTGTTTGGATACGGAAACAAATCTCGGTGGTGATCGTTGCCTTTGTGTTGGAATGGTCTCTGGAAGACCTGGATGGAGTTCTGCCCGGTAACTGCAGAACGCCCCCAGCTTCTTAGAGATTCTGCAGACCCAGGTATCCCTGAGCCAGGCCTGAACTGCAGACCCAGATGGCCAGGCCAGGGCCCTGGTAGCCAGGGGACTGTCCCCTATTCTGGTTCCCAGTGTCCTAGCATGGGTTGAAATGCAGCCTGTGGAGCTATTTCCTAACCGGTTACACTGCCTTCCAGAGGTAACTAAGTACTGTTCATGTCCTTGAAGATGCCGTGTCACGAAGTCATTTCGGGGTTTGTCTGATTTCTGCTGGTTGTGCCTGGAAGCCTGACTTCCACATCCAGAGGACTGTGACCTTCCCCGCCCTTTTCCGTGTTCTTCCTAATGCTTACATTTGTCTTGTGTCTGCAGGATTTCGCCCTCGGATGCTGACTCTACCGTGAGTGAAGAGTCCAGCGAGAGGGAAGCAGGAGAGAAGGCGCCGGGCGCAGCGAGCGACGGCAAGTCCCACAGAGCCCCGCACCGTGGTCCGCAACCGGGAGAGCGGTCTCCTCACTCCCCACGCTCAAAGTCGTAGTTACGAGGGTGCAGGCAGCGAGGGTTTCAGATTCTTCACATGCCGAACTTGACAGAATAATCCGTGCAATGGAGTACTCGTTACCCAGATGGTGAACGCCTCACTGTTGATGGTCACTGACACGGTGTCAGTGTCTGGCTTGAGGCGAGGTGGGGGGCCGGGGGTCGGTGGAGGCCGGGTGTGCTGGTGGTTAGGGGTTCACGGGGGTGGGTTTTGAGGCTTGCAGCCCCCATGTTCCACTCTCGTTTCGAGTTTGAATAGTTTCCTTCCTGAGGGGCAAGGAAGAATCGAGCTAAAACCAGCGCCTCAAAAACTGCCTCCAGGATTCCGCGACCTTCTTAGCGTCCACTTCAGGAATTCCGCCGCTGCCCGGAAGCTGTGTGTTTGTTGTAGGTCCCAGTGTGTTCTGTTGGGTCCTAGGTCTGTCTCCTGGTTCAGGGCGCTGGTGCTGGCTCAGCACACTTGTATCTGTAGTCAGATGCTGTAGCTTCTTGGGCCGGGTCCCAAGTGAACTTCACTCCCATTCTAAACGGCATTGCTGTGACCCCCCCCCCCCCAGTAAAACAACAACAACAACAAAAACTGGAGCTCACAGGTCTTACTAGATTTGGGAACGTTTTCTGGCATGGTGACAGGTAGCTGGGTTTCGGTTTCATCGATTCTGTTAGTGCCAGGGTAGCTCTCGTGTTCGCTGGCGCGTGGTTGATGTTTCGGTAATGCAAAGAAAGTTGGGGTGCCTGGGGACGTTATTTTGAACACCAGCGTTTGTGCTTCTGTTGTTCATCACCACTTTCTCTGTGTGAAAATGCAGCACAGAGTGAGCCGTGCTGTGGAAATGAGCAGACTCTGTTCGGAGGCCAGAGGGCCCATTCTGTTCTGACACTGCTGTGCTCCTGACCTTCCCAGTTGGTCCCGCAGCCTTCGGGCACCTGCGGGACTAACGTAGCTGAGCTCTGAGATCCCTTCCAGCTCCTCTCAGGTGTTTCGTGTTGATGTTAAAAAAAAAATACCCTCTTAGTGTAAAGGGAAGAGTTTTTCCCTCTGGATCCCATTTCACAGAACCTTACCCGTGGCTCAGCACCGTGGTAACAGTGCACGGTTTCGGGTAGAGGGGATTAATTTTGATCTCGGGGAGGGACTGTTTGAAAAAAAGAATCGGCTCTGAGTTTCTCGGGTTCTTTGTTTACCTGAGAAAATCTTGCTTTTAGTTCCCACGTTTAGCTCCTTACTGATAGGATTACAAGAAGGATATTCTACGTGGCGAACAGAAATCAAGCATCACTGCCAACATACATTCAAAACCCAGCGTAGGCATGTCAGTCTGGGGCCGAGAGGTGACGGGGAAAGGGGACGGGTGGATTAAGTGTTCTTGTGCGGGGCTCACATGTCATTACTGATTCAAACACACCCCGGAACCCACACATTATTTTCATGTTTTAGAAAGATGGTTTTCTCACTGTAAGTATCAGTTCACTTTTTTAAAAACTTCCTCCCCGGAGGACATGTGTATTGCCCTCAGAGAGAGGAGGAGAGAGACGCAGACCTGCATTGATGTGAGAGGGAAACATCCGCCGGTTGCCTCCCGGAACTGGCAGCCTTAAGGTGCGTGGGCCCAGGCTCCAGCCCACTGGGCCGTCTGGCCAGGGCTGCACCAATCCACTTTTAAAAGTTTGTTCCCTTCCTTCAAGCCTTACTGCCGCCATGCAGGTGTTTTATTGCTTGCGTAGAACTTTATTAAATACCATAGAAAGCGTTTCTGTGTTTATAATCAGAGCTTTTGAATTATTTTCTACAATAATTTGCATGAAAATCCTCCTTCTGTTGTACGTCATGCTGAATTACAAATTAATGGAGGCAGGAGGTTGCTTGAGGCATTCTGGGACCCTCCCTCACCCAGGACGCCCTGGACCAGTGCCCCTCCCCCCACAGCGGGCGGCAAGACTGATGATCATCACAGTTGCCTGGTGTTTTCAGGGTTCACCTGGTGCTGGAAGCGCCACAAGGACTTTTATTTCAGTTCCAGTCAGTTCGAGGCTGAGCTTTGCTCCCTTCCCAGCTGACCGTGTTTGGAAGCTGGCTAGACCGCGATGCATAACCTCGCACCATCCACAGACCCTGTGAGAGGACTCACTCAGATGTCACTGTGGTCAGTCACTGCAGTTTTAGAAGGAGTCACATGACTGCCCCTCGCTGGGAAGAAAGGGAGGAGGGAGGAGGAACTTCACACCCTCCACAAGCAAAGGCTGTCTACCTGCCCCTGCGGTGGCCGGGCGGGCGTGAGGATTCCTCTCCCCCACGTCAGGCGTCAGGCGGGCGCGGTAGGTAAAGACCTCGAAGTGCGGAGTGTTTTCTTTTTGCTCTCCGTAGGGTGCACGTGAGCAGGGGGCGATTTTTTTACGTACTTAGATTTTCATCATATGAATTCCACAGACTGCAAATTCTAGGCTGTCGCCTAGGAACCTAGCCGCCACCTCCCTCGGCAGGTGCTAACGAGCTTGCAAAGCAAATTAAGTCTTTAACATGATAACAGGGCGAGTATTTTGACTATGTGTGACACCAGAGTTTTTTGAGTAATTGGAGAGCATCCGTTCATACAACGATTGAGATCATAACTCGTAATTCTCATCTTATTCAGGAAGGTTCCCAGAGGCCTCTTGGGGGTAAAATTTTGTAAGCTTAGTTGGGGTGACTAGGCATTTAGGTGGCCACCCCCTCAGCCTGTGTTGGCTGAGTGCCTGTGACGGGTTAGGAGCTGGAATAGGGCGAAGAGGGGACGCCTGTGACCCCCGTCCACAGGATATTAGTGTGGGTCACAGCCATTAATGATAAGGCAGTGTGATCGTATTATTTACCTTAGATGATGAAATAATATTTCTCTAGAAGTGTTCTATTGCTCATACATTTCAGTAATTCAGATCACCTTTTCCTCTGTCATTCTCCTTTGTTGACAGTATCTTGCATTTTTATCCTGTCCTTTGTTTTATTACATTTAAAGAGAAAGAGGTTTTAATCCAAAGTCCCAGCTTGCCCTGAGGCAGGCTTCACACAGCATTAACCTCTGTGTATCCATTGTATTTTCCACTAGCCGGTGTAATGTTTTTCTTTAAATGTGTAATGCATAGTAAAAAGAATACATAAGTATATGTTATACATAAGCTGGGGTACATGTATACATGTACTCATACATCTGTATATATGACAAATATACCAGTACACGTACATATGCACCAAACACATATGACAAGTAACAAGCCCCTCTCTTCAGCCCTGTAGCAGGGCCGGGCTCTGGGCAGTTTTCTGTGTGTTCCCTTCTTCTTGGGTTGCACTTGGTGGATTGTAGCGCGAGGATCCGTGACCACGGTTGGGGGGTGGGGCAGGGCGTGGACAGCAGGCAGGCACAGCCCTGCAGCTTCAGTCCCCGGGGAGGGCAGACAGCACAGGGGGAGGGGCCTTCCTTCCTTCCTTCCTTTGCCCCCTCTGCCTTCCAGCCACTTGGAGCCCTCTGCCTCTCTTACCCTTTCACCATCCTGGAGGGAAGGGACCTCACCTTTAGGTATCAGATGCTTAGTGGGCTGCCCTTTGTGACATTTGCTGGTCCTCTGTAAGTCCGGGTTAGCAAGGCCAGCCTATCTGGTGAAGCTAATGATCTCCTTTTAGGCCTTGTCCCTGCTATTTGAGAAGCTGCCAGCAGTGGCATGGTCAGGCCTGCCCACTTGCATTGCGCAGCCAGGCGGGGGAGGAAAGCCGAATGCAGACAGCTGCGCCTCCTCGCCGAGACAGGCCATGTTCCTTCACAGCTATACGTGTCGTTTCCAGTTGCCCGGGGCAACAAAGGAGTACAGTTCAGGTGGAGAGGACAGATGAAGACTGACGTGGCATCCATGTGCATTCCCTATGTCAAACATCAGCTGTTACTTCTTACTGCTCTGCTCAGTTCTGTTGGTTTGTTTACACTGAGGAGACACGTTCATAATTTTCAGTTATGCTTGAGGTTTCAAACCTCAGGCTTTTATCTGAAAACAGTCTCTGTGGGCTTTCTCTCCTTCTCTTGGCCTGTGATCCATTTAATTTAAAGCAGCGTCCAGAGTGCCCGGAGATGACTGTGGCTTCTTGGAGGGACGTTGGTGGTCTCAGGCTGTCTAACTGGCTCTGGAGGGGTCTTTTATCCCTCCACCCCCTTCATCTCTCTCTCTCCCCCATCTCTTTTTGCCTCCTCAGAATGAAAGTTTGTTAGGATTATTTCCACTTTGAAAGTAATACTCATTAGAGAAAATCCTTATTACTGAAAATGTAAGAAATTGGAGAAAATCAC
Organism: Tonatia bakeri; assembly: GCA_004024845.1. Taxonomy (NCBI): domain Eukaryota; kingdom Metazoa; phylum Chordata; class Mammalia; order Chiroptera; family Phyllostomidae; genus Tonatia; species Tonatia bakeri. Next base: position 54,975 of record PVIA01007361.1, on the reverse strand, counting down.
CCATTATACCAAGATTTAGTCTGTTAACATTTTATTTGTTTATTTTGAAATTTATTGTTTTTGTTTTTTTTCTAGAGAGAGAGGAAGGAAGGGAGGGGGAGGAGAGACAGAAGCATCAGTTGTTCCATTTATCTGTGCATTCGCTGGGTTGATTCTTATATGTGCCCTGACTAGGTATTGAACCTGCAACCTTGCCATATAGGGATGATACTCCAGTCAACTGAGCCACTGGCCAGTTGTTTTTTCTTTCTTTGCAGTTCTGATTACTTTAAAAATTCATTGCAGTAAAAATATACGTGCCGTAAAGTTACCCTTTTAATCATTTTTAACAATTCATTTATTTTAAACAAATGTCCCTTTTTAACCATTTTTTAGTGTACTCCTCGTCTCTTTTTTAAAATGGGAATGAATTCTGTCCAGGTCGCCGCTTTTCTTCTCACGCCTCTTCGACTTAATTTTCTTTCTGCATTGGATCTGAAAACCCAGACACGCCCATGGCTAATCAGCACACGCCCGCTGTCCTAGGTTCCCTCGGCTCTAGCGTAATTGCCATGGCGACTGAACCTATCTCATTCCAGATGGGAGCGCGAGCTCAGAGCTGCTCTAAGTTTGTAAATTGCAAGGGACTGAGTGACATCAGGTTCCTTCTGCCCTTTACCCTTTCTTACTGAAGACTTTGAAATCCCTTTTAGACAAAACAGGGCAATTTCTGTCACAAAGTGTCCTCATGATTTTCAGTTCTTTTCTAATGATATTTGTATCTTTTAATGATATTGAACCTGGATCATTTAAGCTTCAGTGGGCACATTTTAAGTCCCCTGCCACAAAGTGGGGATTGTGTTTTTGGTCAGGGGCCCATCTGTGGATTCTTTAAGAATTAATCCCTATTTTTGATTATTTATTATTTCTTTTTTAAAAGAGATTTTATTTTTAGAGAGAGGGGAAGGGCAGGAGAAGGAGAGGGAGAGGAGCATTCATATGCAAAAAACGTAGATTGGTTGCTTTTTGCACACTCCCAACCAGGGACCTGGCCCACAGCCCAGGCGCTTGCCCTGAACAGGAATTGAACCTATGACCTTTAGATTGGCGGGATGATGCCCAACCTACTGAGCCACACCAATCATGGCTCATCTGCTCTTTCTTTAGGATGACGGTATGATTTACTTTCTGGTTATCCCCTCTCTCCAGGGCCGCCGCCGCCCAGCTCCGGGAACGAGCAGCACTCCTCCGCCTCCATCTTCGAGCATGTGGACAGGATCTCCCGCCCCTCGGAGGCCAGTCGGCGGGTCCCCAGCAAGATCCAGCTGATCGCCATGCAGCCGATCCCTGCACCTCCGGTGCACCACCCCGTGCTGGCTGACCGAGTGGCGGAGACCAACAAAATTAACAAAGAGGTATTCGTTTTTATTAAAAAGCACACAAATACCAAAGTTCACATGCTGTTTTGGTCAGTGCTTAAAAATGAGTGAAAGTGTCAAAGGATTGCAAAAGATAGGAGCTGCTGGCAGGTGTTTTTAATTTTAAATTTAAAATGATCCCCTCCCCCCCCCTTTTTTTTTAGCACAGATACTGTTCAGGGGCACTGTTAGGTGTGCTGACAGATGAACAGAAAAGAGACTCGAGATTGCTGTCCTTAGAAGTCCCACTTTGCCCTGTGGCTGGGTTCAGGAACTTGAATTTCTAAAAGATTTCCATCATTTGCAGAACAGAACAGAGTGTCTCACTGTGCTGAAACTGTGCAGACAGTATGATTTATGCTGAATATCTGCTTTCTGTCCAAGAGTCTGGAATTTTGGTACTGGCCAGGCAGAGGGTGCCTTTGCGACCAGCCCCCATGAAAACCCCAGGTACTGAGTCTCCGACGAGCTTCCCTGGTGGACAGCATTTCACATGTGTTGTCACAACTCGTTGCTGGAGGAGTTAAGCACATCCTGTGTGATCCCACTGGGAGAGGACTCTCAGAAGCTCACGCCTGGTTTCCCTTTGCTGACTTTGCTTTGTATTCTTTAGCTGTAATAACTGTGGCAAAAGGCTGAGTCCTGTGGGTCTCCCTAGTGAATCACTGACCCTGGGGTGGGCTTGGAACCACAGTAGACTTTGTGATGCCTCACAGATGTGCTCTGGCTCCAAAGAACTAGATAATTCCTAGTAAAACCCTCTTCCTGCGAATCCTAGAAGAGTGAGTTGGATCTGCTTCCCTCCTAAGACGTTGGGAACCAGAAGGCCGGGCCAGGCCAGGTCACTGTTAACTTGAACTTGCAAGATTTGACCTGGGCTGGACAACAAGTGGAGTGACTGCCATTTAGGAATGCACATAAGGCAGCTTCACGCCTGGCAGTGTCCTGCCTCTAAGAAACACCTGCGGCTGTTCGAGTTCTGCCAGGTCGAAGTCATCAGAAACTGGTGCAGTCGAGCCCCCAGCCCCACTTTGAAGGGATCTTGCCAAAGTCTCATCAAGAGTTGTTAGAGTTTCTCCTAGCCACGCTGGCTCCTTGCCAAGGAAGTGACCACAGTACATGTGCCGTGGGTTCAGGGAGGTGAGTGCTGTCCCTTCTTGCCAGCGCTCAGGGACCCCAGCCCCACGTGGCCCAGTCCTAGCCTGGACCTGCCCCCGTCAGTCTCACGTTGCGCGTGCTCTGTGCCTGCCGTGTGCGAACACCCTGGACTGGGTTCTGCATCTGGTGAAAGAAGGAGGGGAGTGTGCTCGCCAGCCTGTGGCCTCCACCTTGATAGTGTGTGTCTCCATGTCTTCTTCTACCTTTTTAAAGGTAGCATTCGATGCACGTGTGTGCCTATAGGTAATATAGATTAGCTATAAAGCATAAATAATGAACTCAAAACCCAACTTAAAAACTAGAGCATTAATACTGTTGCACCGACCTATATCCTTTATATATTTAAGTTGACATTTAAAAATAAAGTAGAATTAAATCTTAAAAAAAATAGATTTTATTTATTTTTAGAAAGAGGGGAAGGGAGGGAGAAAGAGGGCGAGAGAAGCATTGATTGGTTGCATTTTGTATGCGTCCTGACTGGGATTGGAACCCCCAACTCAGGCATGTGCCCTGACTGGAATTGAACTGGCAACTTCCGCTTTGTGGGAGGACGCCCAACCAACTGAGCCACACTGGTCAGGACTAAATTGAAATGTTTTCTTAGCAGGAGGTTCTGGTGCAAATTCCTAGCAAATCTAGGTTCTCCTGTGAGAACTGCATAGATTTCAAAAAAACAATTAGATCCTGATGGAGTAGGAGGGGTGTTCTTAATTCTCCTGCTGCTAAGTTACCGAGAACCTCATGCAACCGACTGTCCTTTTCAAACAGTCTCCAAGAAATAGGTGGCTTTGGGTCCACTGTGGCACAGCCAGGAATGTTCCATTTCATCTTGGTGGCGGTCTTGCTCTCTCCTCCCAGTCAGATTCCCAGGCTGCACCACACCCCAGCACAGCGGACCGGCCACCACATCGGTCACCTCACTGCCCCCAAGCATTCACCCGCTTTCCTGCTCTCGGCCCTCCACTGGATTGTGCCAGCGTTGCACACCCTCTCCCCATTCCATCCCCCTCTTTGGATCCTACACGCTCTTCAACACCTAACTCAGGCTCCCCACTGAACCAGGGGTGACATGCTTCCCTGTACGTGGGTCAGAGGACTTGTTCGGGTGACACCAGATAATCATCAGTAAATGTGCATTCTGCTGTGTGGTGCACGTAACCTCTTTGAACCTGTGCTAATTTAGAAACCTCTGAAGTAGTGATTATTGGGTGTGGAAAATGTGTATTCTTTTTCTCAGAGCATATTATATCTAGTCATTAGTGACCCTCAGTATCGCCCAAGTTGTCAGGGCCCATCTCCCAGGTTGGAGTTATCTTTGCCGGCTTTGAGGGCGGGTACCATGCTCCCCCCTCCCACACATCTGGCCAGTTTGGGGTTACAGTACCTACGGCAGGCCCCCTACCCCCTGTGTGGGTGGGCCTGCCCGTGTCACCCGCTTTGGGGCCTCATGGGAGCCTAGGACAGCCATCCAGGGGGCAAGGAACATGGCAGGAAGGCCTTCCCAAAATGCCCTCTGAGCCTGGGTCCCGAGACCTTGGGGTGCATCCCTTCCGTCTGGGCCCTCCCGTCTCGCCCCCTCAGATTCAGACGGCACTGCGGCACAAGTCGGAGATCGAGCACCACCGCAACAAGATCCGGCTCCGCGCCAAGCGCCGCGGCCACTACGAGTTCCCGGTGGTGGACGACCTGTCGTCGGGCGACACGCGGGAGCGACACAGGGTGTACCGCAGGGCGCAGATGCAGATCGACAAGATCCTGGACCCCACGGCCAGCGTGCCCTCGGTGTTCATAGAGCCCAGGAAGAGGTGGGGCCCCAGGGCAGAGCTGGGCGGCGCCCTCTGCTGGCAGGGCTGCGGTAGGAGGGCCCGCCCATTTTTAAGGGGAAAGTCTCTGAAAACGGGGCAAAGAGGTCTGTACAGGGAGAGGCGGTGTAGACTAGTGGGGTGGCTTTGACCCTGCACAGGCGGCTACTTGTGTGCAGAAGGGCTGCTTTCATTCTGCTGCCTGGACCTCCTGGCCTCAGAGTGTTTCCCTGGGTTGATGTTCTCCTGGAAGTCAGCATTCTGAAATGCTGGCCACCCTTCCCCTCCCAGACCTGCCTCTCCTCAGCTTCCTGGGTGCCCCCATCTCTTCTCAGCCGACTCACCCCCAGTATCCTCACCTCCCAGGCTGGTCGCCCGGGTGGGTGCAGGTGCATGTCACATTTCCTGCCCCTCGGCCACCCTCAGTTTTGGGTCTCAGCGTCCCCTTTGCCTCTCCAGCTCCCGTCCCCTACCACATGTGTTTTCTTAACCACTGCACTCGGTTATGCTTTCTCTGCTCAAAACCCATGCTGGTTCCATGTGCGACCTGTGCCTTCGTAATGGGCAGGGCCCACTTGTCCACCACACAGTGGCCAGGACAGACCTGCCACTCTGTTAGCCGGTGGCCTCATGTCCCCCAAACCTTCACCTGCGTGGTTGTGCCTATACCTCACACACTTTCCCCACACCCCTCCCCGTCTGCAGATGTATTTGCTCAACACTCAGCTCAGGCCCCAGGCGTGATGGCTACCCTCAGGTAGCCAGCGATGCATCGGTAGCTCAGACGACCATGCCTGTGTCTGCATGTGTGTGTGACTAAAACATTGTGAGCGTGTACTGCCTCAGCTTGTTCTCCGTTGTTCCTTGTGTGTTCCTAGTCTTGCCCAGGTAGACGGTGATCTTCCTTGGCGCCGAGACTGTGTCTTACTTCTCGGGCTCTTGACTGGCCAATGGCCAGCACGTCATGGGTGCTCAGAAAGTGCTTAGTGTGGAATTGATAAGCCAGTGGCTGGAAGGGTTATTTCCTGCGAAGGGAACCTCTTTTTTCCCCTCCCGCAGCTCACGGATCAAACGTTCTCCAAAGCCTCGCCGGAAACAGCAGGTCAACGGCTGCCCCGGAGATGCTGAGAAGGACAGGCTCATCACCACAGACAGCGACGGCACTTACAAAAGGCCCCCTGGCGTCCACAACTCTGCCTACATTGGTTGCCCCGTACGTAATGCTGGCCCTGCCCCCTGGAATCGGAGTGGGGTGGCTCTCTGGGAAGGAAGAGTGCTGCTGTCAGGTGCCCTGTGCCGGCTGGGCGGGGAGGTGGGTTGGAGCAGGGGAGGGAGCAGATGCAGGGGGCTGCGGGGCGAGCCCTCAGGCAACAAACCTCATGCTTTTCCTTTCTGTATGCGAGCCTTCTCCTCCTAGGGTTCAGCATGGGTACTTCTCAAGGTTAATTAGAACACAGAAAACCATCAGGAAGGTGTTTTTTTGTTTTTGTCCCCCTGGTCAGAGCATTGTTTGGGTTTTGTGGTGATTGGAGAAATAATTAAGGTTTTGTCCCTCCCTTCTGTTTCTGGAGTGCTAAGAAGGTATTGTATTTGCTAATAATATGTGTATTTTATTTTACTGGGAGAAAGAGCTCACTGGAAGTTGAGAAACAGGGAATTAAATATTTCTTTGAAACAGAAAGGGCACAGACCCAGTTGCTTGCAGTGTAGAAGGCAGAGCTGATAGCAGTGGGACACACACCGGCCCCACTGAATGGGGAAGAAAGGGCCAGCCTTCCGGAGGGGCTGTGGGAAGTATGGACACAAAGGCCTGGAGACAGGGAGTGTTACAGAACAAACAAGGGGGGTGTGGGGTGATAATACTATTACTGAAAGAGACTCAGGTCCGTCATGTCCGCCGCCTTAAAGGAAAGATATCTCTCAATGCCAGAGATTCATGAAAAGGAAAGGAAACGTTTATTTAGTGCTATACAAACTTAAAGTAGTGACCTAATGTCTTCATCAAAATCCCAAAGTCCCTTAAAACACCCACAAACACACACATAATCCTTCCTTCCCCCTTTTCCCAGTCTGGGGTACCATATCTTAGGAAAAGAAATAGAAGTCCAGGCTCAGGCAGCCCCTGGTTCTTCCCAGTGATCCTTGTTGGCTGGGAGACCTTCCTTGGTTCCCGGCACCCTCAGCTGTGTCGCTGTCCTGGCAGGATCTCCAGTTAATCCAAAGCCATGCAGCACCATCTCATGGCCTACTGGTAAGAGTTTTTTCACCCTTCTTCCAGGCAAAGTCTCTCTTGCTTCCCAGGCCACGTGGCCAAAAGGAGCACCCCAAAGCCACGCAGTCCTCTCCTACCAGAGCTGCCGGGGTCTGCACTCTGGCAAAATCATGTGGTTCTCCCTCACAGGGCTGCGGGAGCTCCTTCTCTGCCAAAAGCTGCATGGTTCTCTCTCTATGGCTGCCGTGCCTGGGCTTTAAATCCCCGAGCCAGTCTTCCTCTGCAGCCCTACTTCCGACTCCTCCCACACTTGGCCACACCTGCCCTCAATCTGCTGTCCTTTCCAGCTTTTCTGGTCGCCATCGTGGGTCTGGGCAGGTGTGGCCCCATGTCATGGAGTCAATCATCTCCAAGCTCTCATGCAGGCGCTGTAACTTGGGGGACCTGCCCCCAGTTACATCTTGGTGGGGAAGTTACTTCCATCCCCCTGTCTCAGAGCAAGGCCATAGCTATTTAACATATCTAAGCTACCAGCCAAAGGCTATAGGTATCCTAAATGACCACGCCAGAGGTTAGCCGCAAGGCTGTTGCTATGGGAAACAGCTCTCAATGGGCCTGCTCCATTTGTCCCTTTCCCCCACCCACACCTGGGGGTGGGTGGGTAGGACATCCTAGTATTTTCTGAACACCTTGAGTTCTGGACCCCATTCCAAATGTCCATTTGGGGTCCCCTCTCTTGGCCCCTGTAACGGGAGTCCCAGATGTGGACGCCTGCAGCCTGGCGCTGGGGTGTGGCCTTGTCTCCATGCACTAGACAGACACCCCTTCCTGCCCTGGAGGCCAGCTTTCACGGCCAGCCATCCTTGTTTGGAGGGAAACGGGCAAAGGCGCCTCCTTAGAGGAAGGGGTACGGGGTCCCTTTAGGCACAGCTTGTGTATCCAGCCCTTTATTTGCACTTTACACTTTGTCTCCTAGATTATACTAATAACTGACCATACCAGACACTAAATATAAAACGTGCCAACATCAACTATGGTGGACACACGAGCATCTGAAAGAACTAGCCCTTTCCTTGGGAGGTGATGTGTTTCTAGAGCCCTCAGGGCTGACCGAGCCCCTCATCCCTGCTCCTGAGGCCTGGAGCGAGTCCAGGAGCTGGCGGTCAGCAGTCTGCTTTGCTCCTCAGGAGGCCGAATGGAGTCATTCCGGCGTCCTGGGAAGGAATCCCTGAGGTCGGGGAGCTATTGCCAGCAGTTCTTACAGTAGATGGCATCCTTGTGCCGCCGTGTTGGACAGGCGGTTGTCTGGGCCTCTGCAGGGTTTGGTTTGGTCTTGGGGAGGGCGTCACCCTTGCTCCCCAGGAGAGTCCTGCCCTGAGACTAACAGAGGAAGAGGGGGTATTCTCCCCTCTACACTTCCCAAACCATCAGGACTTGCTCTCTTAAAGGAATTTGCAGGGGAGCATTTTCAGTCCCTGGTTTATTTTTTTGTTGTGTTTTCAGTCCCCTGAGTGCCATCGCCCAGGGAGTGCCATGGAGCATGTGCGGGAATGACCCGTCCTCCCTCCTCTCCCTCTTGCCTTCATCCAGGACTCCGATCAGGCCTCTTTCCTGGTGTCCCGGACCACCCTTTTTCTCCTTGCCTTTTTTTTTCTTTCTTCCAGAAAGCTCAGGGGTTTCCCCTTCAGCTGGTAGAAAGAAGCCCTTCCCTAGAGTTCGCCACCTCATCTCTAGTGGCTCTATTTTTTTTTCCCAAAGATTTACCAAAAGGGGAATCTTCCTCCGTGGACTTATTGTCTCTCCCTGAAAATTCTGGAACACACATTTTCAAAGATGATGCCTTTCTCAGAACTTACCTAGACATACGTGTTTTTTAATTTTCTTAATTTTTTTCACTTGCTCCCTCAAAATATCATCTCGAAAACTCTGTTCTCCTAAAGTGAAAAAAATATTCTCGGATTCCTTATAACTAAGTTTACTGTTATTACTCAAACCTAGGCAAATGATGGCCATCAGGCTAAGTCCAGCCAGCTGCCTCTTTTTGTAAATAAAGCTTTATTGGAACATAGCCATGCCCATTCATTTGCATGTTATCTGTGGCTGCTCTTGTAACCAGGGCAGAGTTGAGTCAGTTGCAGTAGACACTACCTGATTCAGAAAGCCTAAAATACTTGCCATCTGACCCTTTCCGGAACAAGTTTGTCAACCCTGATACAATTCATCAAGCCGGACTCTTGTGAGAGTGAACAGAAACAATTATTGTACGGGGACCACAAGCATAAACCGAGATTGTCCTGGGCCAACTTTTATAATACCCACAGAATAGGCCCCAGAATATATCGTCTCTGGTGTGAAGGTAAAAAAAAAAAAAGCTCATACCCGTTTCTGAAGAATGATAGATGGACGTCTATCTCATGCTAAGGAAGCAGACTCAGTATAACAGTTATCAGATCGCGATTCAGGAGACTGGAATTCAGATCCCGACTGGGCACCCTTGGAGAAGTGGCCACTTTTGTAGCTTGCTGCTGTTCATTTTTCAGTAAGTACCACCTGCACGTGCAGCGCTGGGCTAGGTGCTGAGATGTAGAACACGGAGACAGCCTATCTTGGGCTGCAAGTTCTGAGAGTCTCATGTGTGACATGAGGAGGCAACAAGGAGAAAGGACAGGAGGCTTCAACATTGTGGCTGCGTGGCTCCGGGCCTTCTTGGCAAGATTCATGGGGCAGGTGGGCACCCACAGGAACTTTCCTTCCCACCTTCAGAACACATGTCACTTGTTAATAAAAGTTAAAGCTTCTCTAAAGTTAGGGCACCTAAGGGTGAGATTGGCGGTGGCTATAGCTCTGGACTCTCCCCGGGTGGGTGTAAGATCCCCCCCCCCCCCCCCGTGGAATCCCGGTTTGGGCTTGTGGTTGTGTATGTGGCCACATGACCTGCTTCCTTGTAATGCAGCTGCCTTGCCAGCTGCTGGAACCACCACCAAGAACGCCACTTCTGTCTCGGGAGAGGCCCTCTGACTCAGCAGCAGGGTGTGCCCCCAGACACGCTCTTCCACTTCTCCGCCAGGAGCTGTTGGCTGGCGGCACACTGCTGACCACGCATTTCCGAACCAGCCACACCTCGAGGAAAACCAGTGATGGGGAAGGGCTCGCCCGTGGACCTTCTGTCCGCCTCAAAAGAAAAGGAGCACAGAGTTGATTCAATGCTGTGTAATAAACCAGGGATCTGCTTTGTGTCCCAGATTCCTTCCTTGGATTTCCTAGATGACACGTGTCACTTAGTAGAACCTTTACTGGGATGTTGCTGCTGTGGCAAAACAGGTGTACAGGACTGGGGAAGGGGAAGCATCTGCCCGTGTCGGGTAGATAGTGGGAGCCTCAGATTCTGCCAGAAGAGTCCAGAAATCTGAGTTTTAATACGGCATTTTCAGATTTTTACAATTAGTGGCTAAGCATGTCTTTAAAAACTCTGTGTGGGCCAAGAAAAACTGGCCTGTGGGCTGTCTGTGGGTTTGCCAGGTTGCAGAACGGTTTTCTCCCTGTTCGGAGTGAAGCAGCTGCCGCCCTGAGCGTTTGGCGCCGGCGTGGGTAATGCCTGATCGTCTCTTGGGCAGGCCGCAGTCAGTAGGAAGCGTTCTCCAGACCGCTGGCCGAGAGTAAGGATGTGGCTGTGGAACACGTTTTTCTTGGTGAGAGACTCAGTGATCCAGAGAGATCCGGGAATGTCTCCCTTGGGCCCTCCAGCGGGGGATCCAGCCAGCTGGGCTCAACCACGGACCAGCAGGGCGAGCAGGGCGAGCAGAGCGTTGTCGACAACAGACGACTTCCCTCCTCCCCTCCCGCACAGAGCGGCCGGGGGTCCCAGCCTGTCCTGCAGAACCTCTTCTTTCTTCATGGTCCATTGGTGTGACCGGGATGTTTGGGTGTCCAGAGCTGCCAAGACCTGAAAGGCCTCTTTCTCTGTTGGTCCCCTGCTTTGTGCTTGACAGTTTATCTAACTGTGCACGATGACAGCATTTTGCTCAGAAGGATGTATCAGAAGATTAAAGCAAAAACAACCCTAACTGTTACTTATTCCCTTGCCTCTTAGACAGTGGGTACGGAAGATAATTTAAACCTTTCTTGCTGAGTCATGTTATCCAGAGATACCTCCATTTCAAAGACAGCTTGTGAATAAATAATTACTATTTATTGTTGTAAACTGGTGCCATAATAGGTATTAACATTATTTACACACACAGCTGAAATGAGGTGGTGACTTTGAACTCTCTTGGGGGTGTGTAGGGCTCTTTTTTCCTACTGTTAATAGTCTGCTATTAGTTTTTGGTTTCTGTATCTGCGGAAAGTTGACCAGGCACTGTAGTAAGTAGACTCTTGAGTCATCAGTGTTCGTTACTTTGGGGCTTTCCACAAAAATGTACGTTCCCAGGTACTGAAATGCATTTCACATAGTTGCATGAGTTTTGCTGGACAAATGATTGTTGACTTTTTCTTTTTTACCTTCATTCCTGATTCAGACTGTTTTTGTATCCTTGAGAGCTAACACGCCTTTCTCAGCTGTCATCTTAAAAAGTCTTATGGGAAACCTTTCCCTCCGTGTTGGTGAAAGTCACTCGATTCCATGCTGACCCTAGGGAGAGCTGTGTTTCCAGGTCGCCACGACACTCGTGTCTGATCCTCCCTTCCTCTGCTGTGTCCCCGCTGTAGTCCGACCCTGACCTCCCGGCAGACGCCCAGACGCCGTCTTCTGCCGAGCTGGGCCGCTACCCCGGCCTGCCCTTCCCGGCCCCCCAGTACGTCCCACCCCAGCCGTCCATTGAGGAGGCGCGCCAGACCATGCACTCCCTCCTGGACGACGCCTTTGCCCTGGTGGCCCCCAGCAGCCAGCCCGCCAACGCCGCAGCTGCGGGCCCCGGGGTCCCAGCTGGCTTGCCAGTGAACAGCACCCCTTCCCGGGAAGAGAGACGAGCCACCCAGTGGGGGTCCTTCTACAGCCCAGCTCAGACGGCCAACAACCCGTGCAGCGTAAGTATGGGCCTTCTGGCATTCTCTGGTCTGGAGCTTTGTAGATTCTTCCCCTCGAAGTCCTTTCACTGCGTTCACGGCCAGTGGGAGCTGTCGCCAACTTGCACCAGAATGACGGGAGAACTTGCTGTTGTCTCCCTGCCTCTGGACTTGAATCTAGGATGTCGGGGTGGTGGCTGACCAGTAAAATGCTGTTTATCGGTGTTGACTGGGTCAACACGCTGAGAGGCCAACACAGGATGAGCTCTCTGGGTGACAGGAGGTCTCGTACTGGTTACAGGTGTGCAGCATAGCCTTTAGACCATCATATACTTTACAGAGTGTTCCCTCTAGTATTTTCCGTACCCACCTGGTACCACACATACTTATTATAGTATTGTTGATTGTAATCCCTGTGCCCTACATCCCCAGGACTGTTCTGGAACTACCAACCGTACTTCTCTGTCCCTTCACCTTTGTCGCCCAGTCCCCCAGCCTCCCTCCCCTCTAGTGACCACCAGTCTGTTCTCTGTATCTATGAGTCCGTTTCTGTTTTGTTTCCATCAGATTCCACATGTAAGCGAGATCATATGGTATTTGTCTTTTTCTGACTGGCTTATTTCACGGAGCATAGTACCCTATAGGTCCATGCATGCTGTGGGAAATGGTAGTATTTCATTATTTTTTCTGGCCAAGTGATAGTCCATGTGCATGTGCGTCACGGCTTTTTCGTCCACTCCTCTGCTGACGGGCACTTGGGTGGCTTCCGAGTCTTGGCTGTCGTCAGTAACGCTACAGTGAATGTAGGGATGCATGCATTTTTTTGAATTAGTGTTTTGCGTTCTCACTTTCTGACTTGAACTTGTTTGCTGCTGGCCCCTACATGTCACCTCTCTCTGCTCCCAGTGCTCCTTGCAGTTTCTGTGGAGAAGTCTGTGGCCATCTTCACGTCCCCCCTTTCTTAGAGGGGATGTACGTGCCCGATCTGCTAAGAAGCCTAAGTAGTTCTTGTCGCTTAATAAGTTTTCATTCCCCGCTGTGCCCCTGAATAACCAGTGTTCAATTTATCTTCCGAGTCAGCTCTTTCATTCAATTCAGGAAAACTTCATTTTAGTTCTGGAGTAATTTTCTTACTCGGTTCCATCTCTTGGCACCCAGGGCAGTGTCTTCGCTGGTGCATCTTCGTGGGTTTTCTCTGCCTACCGCTTTATCTTTTAACTGCTTTAGCTACTTGGTCCTTTTTTCTCTGCCTCTCTGCCTTCATTATGACTCTCAGGGGCTTTTTCTCTGTGACATTCATCTCATTTTAAGTCACGTCTGTACTCTTCCCTGCTAGCTGATTTCTTAGAGTCACGGGGGCATGATTGGGGTCCTCAAATTATTTCCACCACCTCCAGGCTCCCATTTCAGGCTGTTTTGTTGTTTTATCAGCTCATCGTTGAACTTCAAAAAAAAAAAAAAAAAGAACCGCTATTTTTATAGTTCAAAGTGATTGTAGAGAATCTGACTGTGACTTGCATTTTCTCCCAGGCTGGGTTGTCTTTTGTGGGTGTTCGTTTTTGAAACTCGCATTTGTTTGTTTGTCTGTTTGTTCACTCACTGGTGGCGGCAGCGTGCTCGCAGACCTGTCGTACTGTTTTCTTTGCAGTTGAGACGGGCAGGTCTTTCCTAACTTCGCTGTCCTTGGCTCAGATGTGGTAAATTCACTGTTGTATTTTTATTCCTTTCTTTGGGGCCTGCTGCATGCTTGAGGATTGCCTTCTGTCCGTGTTCCTGGAGTGTGACGTCATGGAGGATGGGGAAGGGCAGGGCCTGGTGGGGGCGGGTCCAGCCCTCCTCGGGACTTTGTGCCCTGCTGGGGGCTCTTTGGTGGTCTTGCCACACCGGCACTGTCCTACCCTGCACCCGTGCACCCAGCTGGAGTGTAGTACACCCCGGTGAGCTTCTGTTCCATCATTGTCAGGCTCACACTTGAAAGGTGGGGCAAGACTTAGTGGTTCTTCCTGCTTCTCCTGATGTCCTGTTGTCCTCTTATGGATTTCTAATATCTGAGCTTTTCCTTAATTCCTTCCCTCTTTTCCTTTCCAGTACTGCCTTTGAACCCCTCAGTCACGGGCTTTCCAAATGGGAAGGTAATTCTGCATATTCCGGGGCTGGAATATGCAGAATTAGGAGCCACATTGTGCTGGCAGAATCTTTCGTTTTTTTTTTCCCCCTTGGCTACCACTTTTTGCAGCTTATGACATGACCCTGCTCCGTTTACCTGTGTGGTTTCTGCTGAGGGGTTTTATCCGCAGTCCCGCACAGAGCTGTTCACAGGTGTTGGAGGTGAATGATTCTGCGATACTGCCTTAAAGTACCATCACAACTAAGAATTTAAACCCATAGCCTGGTCTTTATAAATGTTCTTATTAAATGGTTTTCTCGTCGTGGATGTTACCCTTATGTATTTTGATGAGAGTGACAGCAGTCTGATGTAGTCGAAAATGAGAATCATTGGTTGTACCAGTGCATATCCAATAGAATTTCAGCATGTCTATGAATTGGTCGCGGAGGTGCTGTCTGTTGCCAGGAGGAGCTTGGTCCCCCTTCGCTTGCTTCCTCTGACCACACCCGAAACTGCAGGAGTGCGGGTTTCAAAGTGCCTTCAGTTACCCCGGGAACCTTGACTTGCCATCCGGTGGCGTTTTTGCTCCTTTCTGCCACCATAAGGGTGTTAGTTAAGCATTGGCGAGTCAGGTTGCTGGTTAGGTAGTATCTCTGCTTCTGTGAGTAGAGTTAACTTCCCCGGACTAGTCCGTTCGGTGGTGGGTGTGGGCACCCGAGCTAAGACATTTACAAGCAGATGCAGGCCCTATCCACTAACCATTTGGCTTACCTCTCTTGCTCTGTTGGATGGTTCTTCAAAAGATGGTACGCTTTAAAACGTGACTTGGGTTGACCTAGCTGATCAAAACCTTCAAATTCTATTTGGTCCCTCAAACTTTTCCACAGGGGGGACCCGTTTGAAGTAAATGCCCACCATTCTGTCTACGGCATTTTTTTACAGAAACCTTTTCACGGGGGCACACAGTGTGTAGAAAAATAACCTTTTCTGACTAAAATAGAGTTGAAATGCCCAGCGCTGCGATAAAAAAAGAAAAACAGAATGAGCAGCTGTTTTTCACTGTTTTCCTTTTAGTTTATCTCATATTAGACCCCCTGAAATCCCGACAGATAATCTGCTAAGCCTGGATCTTTCCGTTTGGTTTTGCACGTGAATTGGTTTTAAAAATCCAAACTGTACTGAATAATCTCTTCCCACTCTCAGGTTTCCTTTTAATTATTCAGAAAGACAATCAAAGCTTCTTTTCCTTGTATTCCTCCCTTCCTCCACACCCCCCTTGGCCTGTTTCATCTCAGCGGGGGAACTTGACAGACAGCATTGTGATCTCTCTCTCTGCCCAGGGGATGGGAACAGGGAGGGTCAGAAGGTGAGGGAGCCACTCACGGCTTCGTGTCTAATAAAGAATGCCTTTGGAGCTGTGTGAGGCTTGGAGGCCGTTCAGTCTGTGGGGTAAGGAACCAGGCCCAGGGTGGTCGAGTAGCTTGGCCAGTCTGTCTGACTCCAGAGCATCTACATGTTCAAGACAATAGAAATGGAACTAAGGGTGAAAGTTTGGTGTTGGGAACCACGGGCTGTGTGGTACGGTGGGTAGTTAGAAACGTGGTCTTTGGAGTCAGAAAGACAAGTTCGGAGGAAATCCCTTAACTTCTTTGTGAGTCGCTGCCATCTGCACAACAGCGGGAGTGAGCCCTATTCTGGGGTCCCGGCGGGCCTGAGCTCGTGCTCACAGCGTGCCTGCTACCAAATACTAATTTGATGGATGGCAGCTTGGAAAAAGAAAAAAAGGTCTACTATTAGAGCAGGTCCGGAAACAAGGCTGAATTAGTAACTGAATTCGGAGCCCAATCCTGGACAAGCAATGGGTTCACACTGACCAGAGCTGGGGGCACTCTGTCCACAGTTGCCGTTCTGCTAAATGACTGGATTCCAAAACAATGATTCACAGTCGTTGAAATGTTGAGATGGGAGTCGTGTGTGTTAGGGTATGTTGATCTCATAAGGAATGCAACACAGATCTGTGTGGATGGACGTGTGTTTCTTTAGAGCCGAGGCCGTATGGTGTTAGTCAAAGAGCACTTGGTTAGCTCACGTCAGCTCCAGGAAAGAGAGCTGACTGAAGGACAGGGAGGCATCTTATGGAATTTCAGAGCAAGGAGCAGGGCTGGTTGGGCCTCCTGGGAACCAGAAGATGGCCAGAATCCAAGAGTGCTCACTTGACGTTTAAGAGCCTGATTTCTGGTTCTGTATATTCTTTCTCATTTTATAACATGCTTCAGCATTTGCATAGTGGAGTTTCTTCAGCATATTTGAATTGCTCCTGGGCACCTGTAAAATCAGGTGACTATTGTGACTGAGGTTGATAGAGTCACTTGTCATAAAAGCGGGCCACTCCCGCCTGCCTTTTTAGCAGAAGACCCAGATTTATTGAGAATGAACCTGTAAGGAAGAAAAGTCACAGAAATCCTATTATTTATATTTTTACTGCAGAAAGAAAGGTCTAGAAATTCATTATGTTTTTTGAAGTCTGGGAGCCCCGTTCTCCAAGTAAACTCCTGGCAGGACTTGATGGCAGAGTGCCCCAAAAGCATGCTGACTTTTTATGAGAAAATAATTCTCTTGAAAGTTGATCCCGTAAACCTGGATTTTTCAGTTTGCTGTTGTCGCCTTCCAATAAGCATTGACTATTAATCTTCATCTTCCTTTGGATTTCTTCCAGAGATACGAAGACTACGGGATGACGCCCCCAGCAGGCCCATTGCCAAGGTAAACTTTCCAGGAGAAAATGTATTAGGACTTCCTCACGTAGGCTGTTTTTTAAAAAAATTCAGTTCTCTAACTCATTTTCGTAGCTAGCGTGAGCAGATGCAAAACTCGCAAGTTGCATTTTCTCAATCTAACCACAAGAGGAGAAAAAAGTTAGAATTGAAGTTCTGCAGACAGCGACGCCAGACTAGGTAATTTGCAGAGGACAACGGGAAGAATTAGACAAGATTTTCAAATAAAAATACAAGACCCAGCGTAGGACAGGGAAGCGGTACGGGGCCAGGATCTAGCAAATCCAGAGAGGCAGCTGTTGGGGCCGCTGTCTCCCAGGGGCACCTGCAGATGTTGGAGAAGGTGGCTGAGAAGCTGAGCAAAGCTTTTGACAGACTCACGGGGCTCGGAGGACTAGGAGGACAGGCCCCTGTAAACCCTGAAGGTTTGGGTTCAGACCCTTAGGGGTTATTCCTTGCAGTCAGGGTTCATGGAACGTAGATGGGTCCCTACAAGAACTAAACCTCAGCTTCGCGTGATCTCAGACCCTGATGGGTTGAGGGGACCAGACGTCGTGCGTCCTTCCAGCTGCCCAGCTGAAACAAACGTGGTTCTGCTTCACGGGAAGATGGTACCATATTAGGCCTCCCACCACCCTCATTGCTTTGCATGAGGTCGAACACACAGACAGACACAAACAGCCTGGCCTAGGTGTGAAGACTGGACTTGAAAACCAACACTTGGCTTACAATAGACAGGAGGAGATGGAAAGGGTAGGAAATGGGACCGACGTGATTAATCAACCTGACCTGCTTGGCACGTATAGAACACAACTGAATAACCACAAAATACACATACTTCTAAAGCACAGGATTTAAAAATTTTTACCATTTGCTGGGCCATAACAAATCTTAACAGTTTTCAAAGAATTCAAATCACTCAGAGTATATTTGCCGAGTACAGTAAAATTCATTAGAAATCAATAGTAAAAGATAACTAGAAAATCCCTATATGTTTGCATATTAATCACTACCCTTTCTAAGTAACTATGGTATGCTGAAGAAATCACATTGGAAATTAAATGTATTTTGAAATGAATAATTAATGAAAATACAACATATCAAAAGTGGTGGGATGCATTGAAAGCCATGTTTAGGAGGAATTTGATGTCTTAAGTGCATATATTTGAAAAGAAAAAAAACAGCTGAAAATTAATCATTTAAGCCTCCATTTCAAGATGTTAAAGATCCAATTAGAACTAAAGGAAGGAGAAGGAAGGAATAATAAAAATAAGAATAGAAATCAGTGAAATGGAAGATCAGGGCCATAATGGAGAGGATGCAAGAAACTGAAAGTTCTTTGAAAAAGCTAATAAAATTGATAAACCCTTGGAGAACTTGATCAAATCTTTAACATTATCAGTATGAGACATTAAAAAGGACCTATCAGTCCAGACACTACAGAATTGAAGATGACCTTAACAGATTTTAAAAAGATTTTCTGAACGTATTTTTATTAACAGATTTGAAGTGGAAAAATTCCTTGAAAGGGAAAACCTGACTAATCAGACAACTATTAAAGAAACTAAAATCATAATTAAAATGCTTCTCACAAAGAAAAGTCTGGGCCCAGGTGGCTTCAACAGTGAATCCTACCAAACACGAAGGGAAGAAAAGATCCCTGAGTTGCCGTACAGATTTTTCTGAACAATAGAAAATGAGACAAGCATAACCTTAATACCAAGGACAACACAAGGCCAAGGATATTGCAAGAAAGGAAACGTTAAAGGCCAGTTTCACTCATGAACACAAATGCAACGAACTCAAAACTAAATATTAGCAAACATATCTAGCAATATGTACAAAAAGATACTGCATCATAACCAAAGTGGATTTATTCCAGGAGTGCAAGAGTGAGTTAGTATTAAAAAAAAAATCAATCCATGTAATTCACTACTTTGAGTAGAATAAAGGAAGAAACTCTTTTTGCTTCTATAGATGCAGCATTTGATACAACTTAACATCCATTTATGGTAACAATCTTGGCAAACAAAAACTAAATACAAACTAATCTAATAAAAGTTTATCGGTGAAATGTAAAAAGTTCTTCCTCTGAGACCAGGAGCAAGACAAAGATGCCTGCTGCGTTACTTTTATTAACTGCCCTGGGGAACCTATCCAGTGTAATAAGGCAAGAAAAAGAAAGATGAAGGAATTCAAAGAGAGAAATAATACGGTGCTATTCATAGGTAATATAACTTTGTAGTAGAAAACCCCAAAATGTCACTATATAAATTGTTAGAATGAAGGAAATTTAGCAAGATAGCTAAATAGCAAGCTAGTTAAATTATGGGGTGGCTGGATACAAGATCAGTTTATAAAAATCTGTTTTATTCATGTTTATGAGCAATAGGCAGAAAATAACAAAATTTAAAGATACTATATAAAATACCATTAAAAATATAACACACCTGAGAATAAATATAAACAAAGGTATTCAAGCTCTCTAAAGAAAGATGTTCATGGATTGGACACCCTATATTTTTAAAATGTCAGTTCTCCTCAAGCGATCGATAGATTCATTGTAATCCCTTTCAGAATCTCAGTAGTTGTTGCTTTTTTAATTCATGGGAACTGACAAGCTGATTCTAAAATGTATGTGGAAGTGCAGAGGACCAAGAATATCCATCCAAGCCCTCTAGGAAAGAAGAATAAGGTGTTAGGACTATTCTAAGTATTAGAAGTCACTGCCAAGCAATGCAGACAGTGTGGTGCTGCTGTGGGGCTACACCAGCAGGTGAGTGCGACGTCTGTAAACAGACCTGCATGAGTGGACAGCTGATTTATTAAGAAGGAGGAATTGCAGAAAAACAGTCTCAGAGATTGTACTCAACTGTCCTTCAGTGGCCGGGAGTCACCCAGAAGTAGGAATGCTCTACCTGCTTCCTCTTTCTTTTTTCTGTTAGTTTTCTGTACGCTCCCTCATTTTCAGAGGGGCTTGTTTTATTTCTCCGCAACTGCACTCCCCCACCCAGGTGCTGCTTTGTGGTCCCAAAACAACACAGGCAGAGGGACCACGTGGAGCTCAGGTGATCCAGGGGAGAGTGAATGACAGAACCGCATGATCTGGTTCACCCAGTTAAGTTCCAGTTTATACCTGTTGTTCAGCATAATTATTAATAACTTCCACTCTCCAAAGTGTTCTGGTTTAGATGACCAACTTCACGGTCACCCAGGTCAAAGGAGTCCAGAGTGTTTGGATCAGATGGAATAATGGCCTGAGCATACACTTCAGGGTAAAAGGGCTGCAGACGTAGGCAGGAGGGGGCTCACTGACTGGGGGTCGAGTGGAAATTATGAAGGGGAGGGTGAGAGCTCGTTCATGGGTAGGCCGCCCGGAGAATGTAGTGAGGTGAGGTGAGCTCCAGGGTGTAGACTTACTGTGTACTAAACTTCAGATCTGTCAGGTCAGAGATGCCAGACATCTCTCTCTGAGGTCCATCTGAAATGGCAGCAGTTATTCAAAGAGAGGAGTGCAGAGGGCCTGCCTGGGTTCCAGCTGCCGAGATACTCTCCAGGAATAACACTGAGCAGTAGGGGCAAGTCAGCCATTGTCTCACCGAACCAGCTGGAGCTGTTGAGTACTGGCGGACTGTTATTTGCAAAGCATTGCCCTTAGACTATCCTCTTTTTCTAATTCTTGAGTTTCTTTGGAGGAGTGGTTCTCAAGTGGGATTCTGAGAGCCCTGGAGAGTCCTTGCAACCTTTCAGGGGGCCCATGAGGTCAAAACTGTTTTCCTAATAATACTAAGATGTTATTTGATGTTTTTTGTTGTGTTGACATTTGCACTGAGGTGCAAACACCATGGTGAGTGCAAATGCTGGTGCCTTAGTGTCAATCAAAACAGCAGCGCCACGTTGTTCAAGTTACCGTGTTGTCACCACTGCACAATCACCATTTCCACCCCCAAAAAAGCAAAAAAAAAAAAAAAAACCCAACCCAGGTCGATGTTAGCATGTCCTTGATGGTATAGTAAAAGGGATTAATTTCATTAAACCTAAACCCTTGAGTCTTTAACAGTCTGCGTGACAGGAGAGGAAATACACAGGAAGCACTTCGCTGAACGTGGGGTTTTGAAGAAAAGCTGTGTCCGGTGTCCGAGTTGAGAGCTGAACTAACTGCTGCCACGTGTTTGCCTGAACCAGCAGCTGGCAGGCATCCTTGCCCAGATGTGGGCGTCTGGTAGACGCTGTCTCGGAAATGACCGAGGTGGGCCTGTCACTTCAAGAAAAACAATGACAGTATCTGTTGCCAGTGATAAAATGGAGCCGTCAAGTGAAAAACCAGAGTTTTGGAAACTCTTGACCGCCACCCTGAACTTGACAGTGTCCTAGTACTTCAAGACTCCACTGATGAGCTCGGTGGTGATAAAAATGAGTGTGATTTTTTTAATACCATAAAATGAAATGTATCAATATCTAGAAAGTCTGTAGAACACAGTGAGCTAATATTTTCCAAATGACCATGCCATAAAATCATGTGTGGGTCCATTCAAAGTGCAAGGTAGACCAGTGGGTTTTAATCTGACAGAATATGAAAAGCTTGGTTGGTATTGTTTCATATTCCACATTGCCACTAACCCTTAAAAAAACTTTGTGGAGTTTTGGTGTGGTATTGAAGAAGAATGTTTTTCTGAAATACACTTAATATTGTTATTTTAAATGTATTTTTAAAGTAGTATTTGTCAGTTCTCAGTTTTAACTTCAAACACAATAAAACCTATAGATATAATACACATAATTAAAAGTGCTTGGAAATCCTCAGTATTTTGTATGAATCTAAAGAGATTCTGAGGCCAAAAGGTTGAAGAACCACTGCTTTTGAGCACTGGTTTTCAGCTTCGATGAACTTCAGGATTGTCAGTGGCGCTTTAAAAACTACCGTGTCTGGGTCCCACCTCTGGAGATCCTGTTTGAACTGGTCTGGGGTACAGCGTGGGCACTGGGGCTTTTAAAAGCTCCCCAAGCGATGCTAACGTGCATCCAAGCTTGATAATGGTCGCTTTAGTCAGACACCGGAGGTGAGCCAGCCCTAGAACTTACCTTCTTTTGACCTGTAAATGGAAGCATTTGTTCTTCCATCACCCTGCAGAGATTTTTCAGGCATCACCTAATACCGACCTGAGGCCAGGAGAATCGGCCCTGAGCAGGTAGAAAATAGACAACGAGTCAGTAGACTGATAGGCCTTATTCTTCCAGGGGGCTGAGGGTGCACCTAATCAAGTACGAGAGACAGGTACAGTGTAGTCCTGATGCTTGGTGTGCTCTGCCTGCAGACCCGGTTTTAGCCCCAGTTTGCTGCAGTCCTCGGAGCTGGTGCCTCCCGAAACCCAGCAGCCTCAGGCATCTGCTGAAGCCCCGTTTGCTGCCCGAGGGATCTACTCGGAGGACATGCCATCGGTGGCCCGGCCTCGGCCTGTCGGGGGTACCACAGGTACGTGTGGTGTTTAGCTTGCATTTCTGAACTGGAGGACTCCTGCTTTTTGGCTGCATTCTGGCAGAGTGCACTCTAGATGAGCCTGGGTGTCAGTGCCCCGGGGTTCAGCCTCTTCCATCGGTAGGAGCTGCTATCCCTGCGAACCTGGTGAGATGCAGGGCAGGGGAAGTGGGAACACAGGGAGAAGCTGAGACCCCAGGGCTGGTGCCCACTGATTTCTTTCCTGAATCAGCATCTCAACAGCGTCCCTTGGCCTGGAATTCATAGCACACTTCTTCCAGGGAAAGCAGTTCTAAGTTCTTCGGGTTAAATGGAAAAATCTATTTCTGAGCACTTGTTCTGGCACTTAAACAGGTATGTGTTTTAAAGTGAGCACGTTTGCAGCTTGTAAGAAGCAACTCTAAAAGTTGCTGGACAGTGATTGGGAGGAGATTTTTGTTTATTTGTGGGAGGTTACAACCACTGATTGTTTCCTGAGCCTCACCCCTCTCATTTTTTCCCCTTCTACCTTTGTTAATATGATCATCTTTCCTTTTAAAATTTTTTTTCATGCCTCTGTGCCTGAGTCCAGCTTCTTCTGCCTGCTGCCATTCACGAGGCCTGGGGGAAGCTGTGGCCACGTGGAACTGTTTAGTTCCTTTCTGTCCCTCTTTCCAGCCCTCATTAAAAGAACAATCTTAGTATCATTTGTGGGTAACCAGTTCAGCCCTTTACTGTCTAATTCAGCAGTGAAAAGTCATTTTCTCCAAAGTGACAAATGGTCTTCTAATTCATGATCAGACTTTTAAGCATTTGCATGCAGCTTTTCTTTACGTTTCGTATTTAAGTTTCCTTTAATTATCTGTTGAAATTCAAATAAAAATTGACACCATAGTATCTCCATATAGGAAATATAAACTCTCACTGTATGTTTTTAAAAGAACATAGTTCAAAGTGTCTAATTTCTGGAAATTTTGAAGCCAGAGAGAAAATGAGTTGTGTTACATTTTTTTGTTTCAGAAAATTCTAATTGTAGCCTGACTGGTGCGGCTCAGTTGGTTGGGTGTCATCCCACAAAACGAAAGGTCACTGGTTCGATTCCTGTTGGGACACATGCCAAGGTTGTGGATTCAGTCCTGTCTGGGGAGTGTATGAGAGGCAACCAATCTATGTCTCTCTCTCACATTGGTGTTTCTCTCCCTCCCTTCCCCTCTCTCTAAAAAAATATTGGTATATATACATTTTTTAAAATTCTAAACATTAGAATTAGTTGATTTGAGAAACATTATGCATAATTTGGTTTACTAATAAAAGTATAATATTTAGTACATTTAATGTAAAGATACAGGATTTTTTTAAAAGATTTTATTTGTTTATTTTTAAAGAGAGGGGAAGGGAGGGAGAGAGGGAGAGAAACATCAGTGTGTGGTTGCCTCCCGTGCGCCCCCTACTGGGGACCTGGCCTGCATCCCAGGCATGTGCCCTGACTGGGAATTGAACCAGCGACTCTTTGGTTCACAGAGTGGCACTCAATCCACTGAGCCACACCAGCCAGGGCCAGGATGTTTTTTTAGACCACAATTAAAATTTAGGGATTAAATCTTTTTTCATGTGTTCATGTTTGTTTTTTTAGAAAAGAGCTCAAACCACCTGTATTTTTGACATGCACATCACAATTTAAGATAATGAGAAGCCTTAGAACTTCAGTAAAGGGAAAGAGAAATAATGTTTTGTGAATTGAGTGTCCTCAATAATGACATCTAGATAAGAAGTAAACATATTTTCAGAAAATTAATTGAGAAGAAAAGAAAAAAAATGCATTTGTCTTAAAGTCTCCTGGGAGTTTTGCACTACTATTTGAGACCAGGACAGATTCTCATCAAGTTCAGTAGATGCTTATGTTTGAGGGTTTTATCCTGCGATCTTATAAATCCCCAGATTTCAAATGCTGCTGTACCTTCCACTCAGTTTCCCTAATCGGTCCAACAGAAGTATAAGTGAACCAGCTACAGGCTCCCCTGCAGACCGACAGGGAGAGACGTGCTGGTGGCTGACAAGCAGCACCCAGCATGCTCGGCTGATTCCTGCATGGCAGCTGGCTAGTCTTCCTTACCCGTTTACCCGAGATCCTGTCTTGTTCCCCCAAATTACAGATTACTGTTTTATGTGTCACAAAGCGTCACCTCCTGAGTTGTTGATACCGTGAAAGCTGTATTTGTGCATGTTGTTCAGTGTTCCTAAAGCATCTGTGTAGTTGAAGATGCGGAGCTCTTGCTGTTTCTTACAGAGCTCTGCAGGCTCTGAAAAATCCTCGGTTATCACTCACCTAACTGTGTTGTATTCCAAGGGCTCCAAGTCACTCTTATTTCCCCCATTCAGTTCTTCATCCTCCTTTTTTGAAGACTGAAGCTTTAAGAAGAGGGACCATTACATGTCAAAGGATGTATTTTGCTATTTTCTGACTATTTGGAGAATATACAGCTTTAGAATGCCATCAAAAAACTAGATTAGGCCAATTCCAAATTTGCAGTAATTGGTGGGTAATTATCCATGGTCTCCTGCGCAGTTCTTGGATTTTGCATTATCTGTCTGTCTCCTAAACAAATAGCATAGCCTGATGCCCTACAGGATTGTCCATACCTTACCGGTGCTGTGCTTTGCAGTGAGTCTTATTTCTTCTGTTAATTGTTGCCTAGCACATATTCCAAACAAAGTTCAGACCTATTCATTTTTAATCTACAAGAATATAGGAATTATATGTATGAAACATTTAATGAGGAAGTTATTTTCTAATAATTTGTAATGGATTAAATTGTGTAAAAATTTATAATGGAAAAACATTGAGATATATTAGAAGAGCTCCCTTTCTGATTATGTAAAACTGTCAAATGTGTGTATATCTAAAAAATTACCAAAGACAAAAGGAAAATAGTGCCTAGGGAAGATTGGCAGCGGGTATGACCAAGAGGTATTTGATTACAGAGCATGGCTTGTGTAAATTGATAAGTGGACAGACCGCAAAGGACAAGAAAGATAAAGGGTCAAAATACAAGAAGAAAATGCACAAAAAAAATGCGTGTGTACCACGTGAAAGTACATATAGTGAAAAACACTGTTTTGAAAGTGATTCAGTTTGACATGCAAATTAAACCCGTGATGAGGTCCCATTCACCCATGGATTGGTTTTCATAATAAAATTGTGTGCTGAAATTAGCGTCTAGTTTTGTTATCTGTACAAAAGGGATGATATTAGTACTTACTTCCTGTGGTTGTTTTGATGATTAAAGAAGATAACGGACATCAAGTCCTTCGAGTAGTGCCTGGCCCATGAGAAACTTTCAATAAGTATGAGCTGCCATTATTATTATTACTATTTATTATTTCTGGTGTTCGTGTAAATCATTAGACTTTTGGAAAGCAGCTTGGCATGGACATAAGGAGCTTTTGATTTGGTGATTCCACTTCTGGGAATCTAGGCTGCCGCCCCCCAGAGAAATGCACAATATTGGAGAAAAACTATATGTGCAAAGAAGTTTATCAGAGCATTATTCACCAACAATTTGTGAGCTCCCTAAATACCCAGCGAGAGGGGCCTCAGTGAGGAAATTGTGTGGCTACCTAGAATGAAGAGCTCAGAAAGAGCCAGCAAAAGGGAATTTGAGTTTTCTGGGTTGCCTCCTTTGTGTTTGCTGCTTGACCTACTTTATCTCTTTTAATCCTTGACATAGCACCAGGAGGTAGATTTATTTTTTATCCCACTTGAGAAGCAAGGCATTGAGGCTCCGCGGGAGTGATAGCTGGTGCCCAGGGTGACGGGGCTGGTCGGTGTCGGGGCTGGAATGCAAACCCAGCTTGCTGGGCGTGGCGCCCCATGTTCGGTCGTGGGGGATGCCTGTGTGTCGTGTTGTTAAGTGAACAGAGCAAGATACAAAATGTGTCTGGAATATGATTTCAACTACTGTCGCGGTGTTAACACGGCGGTGTTCTTTTCTCCCTGTGCTGTTGCCAGAAACTGTAAATGGTGGTGAACACTGTGCTGAATTTATGTTTTTTGCAAGATTCTCTGAAACCGTATCTGTTGGGCAAACAGAACCCATAGCCCCGATCACTGTAATACTGGTATGAATCTTCACCGACTGGCAAGGTTGCCTGCAGAGCGCACTGTTCTGACAAGAGCCCGGAAGGTTTTTTTTTCTCTGACCTTTAGTTTTTAGTTTTTACTGTAGATCCAGATGAAACCGTGGAGGAGTTATTTTTTTTTTAAATGTATTTGGTTAAGGGAGGCATTAATTAGACAGCTGGAGGAGGAGGAGGAGACGCGAGGCTGGAGAGGGCCACCCCCCTTACCCAGGTGAAATCCCGGGGCCCTTGTAGGGCCCGTCTGAGCATCCCAGATGAGAGGAGTGACTCCAGGGGCATTTGGCAATAAGTACTTTCATTTCACAGTGCTTAAAGATCACTTCTCTTTTTGTTTCCCTTAGTCTGCAGAATAGGGATGTTGCCGCATGCCAAAAGTTGATGGGGAGAAAAATACGTTGGCTGAAGCCCGGTCTTCCCAGCCACAGGAGGCTTCAGCCTGTGTGAATGTAGGGGGTGGAGCTAGGAGAACTTTCTGGCTTTGTTGTCAGTACGCCTCACCCGTGGGGCTGGGTGGGCGGCTTTAAAGTTTTGATGGTGATATAGCCGAGTTACGGAAACACTGTGAATATAATTAAAATATACTTTAACATTCTGAATTCAAATAAATATGTACGCTGCCTTTAAAGCAAAAAAGCAGATTGCGTTTGGGGCTTCTTGTGAGTCTTGAAGCCACAAGCAAGAAGGAGCCAGGTTTTAGCTTCTTTATGACTCCAAAACCTTCCCATCCTCTCTTCTTAATGAATGAGAGTGTCCATATTGGCAGCCTCTAAGGAAATGAGTGGAAGGGCTGTCTATTTATGCTATTTATGCCCAGTCCTTTGGTGTCTTGCCAGGGAAATAAGGCCATCGATTTCAGCCAGTGTGTTAAAAGGAAGTAAAAGCCCGTGAGCCAAGAAGCTTGCAGTCTGGTATCTCTGTCCCTAAGGGGGTGTGGTGGTCACAACCACAGGGCCTTACTGGGCAGCTTCATTTTCCGGCCTGTATTGACCAGGTGGTTCTCTTTTCTTCCTTCAGGCTCCCAGATCCAGCACCTGACGCAGGTGGGCATCGCCAGCAGAATGGGAGCTCAGCCCGTGGAGGTGCCCCCCAGCAGAGGCGGCCAGTACGGGGGGCCAGGCTGGCCTTCGTACGGGGAGGACGAGGCGGGCCGAAGAGAGGCCGTGAGTATCTGATGTTGGGGTCACCACTGAGGGTTCACATATAACCACTTTATTCCGCTGCTTCTGCTTTGGGGACCCTTTTTTAAAAGCTATGTGAATTAAAGGTTTAAGCTCCCTCAGTTTTTTTTCCCCTTGAGGGTATTTTTGCTTGTGGTTTTTAGATGGTGGATTTCCTCCGACCCAGGGTGGGAGGGTGCTGGCACTGAACTTCTGAAAAGAGGATAGTTCTCCTTGAGGCAGATTTTAGGCTCGAAGTCATGATTTTTTAAAAATAATAAAGGCATATTCATTACAGAAGATCTGGACCGAGACCCAAAAAACAGAGTAAAAAATTTTTTTTCCACTTACTTTTTATTGTGGTGAAATACACATCACAAACTCTACCACACTAACAGTTTTTAAGTGTGCAGTCCATTGGTTTTCAGTACGTTCCTGCTGGTACACATCCATCACCACCACCCACATCCACAGCCTTTTCCATCTTGGGAAACTGAAACTCCGTCCTCATCAAACCCCGCCTTCCCATCCGTCCCTGTCCCCAGTTCCAGGCAGCCACCATTCTACTTTCTCTGTGATTTTGACTTTTACATAGTGAATTTGAGCCTGGGGGTGACAGCAGTCTGGACTTGGTCTTTGGTGTGATCGCCATATAAATACTCATGTGCTTACATACCTCCTTGCTCACTGCTTGTGCCTTCCTGTGGGTCTTCACCATCACACCCACTGTGAGCACCACAAGGGGGTGGTTTTGCTGTGAGCGTGCCGTTTGGGGCATTGCAAGGCAGAAGGTTTGTTTGGAAGGTTTCTCATCATTCCGGTCATTCCTTTATGAGAACAGCACTAACATGAGTACAGGTAATTTCTACAAATGCCTGCCTTCGCTTTTTTTTTTTTTTTTTTTAGAATTTTATGTCCACGGAGGATAAATATGTGAATTTGAAAATCCAAACCAAAATAGCACTTCTTGTTTTATCCTCATCCTTATGCCGCAACTTTCGTTGCACGCACATGCCTTTTTAGCAAGCGATGAATGACCGGACGCTTTTACTTAATGAAGGGAGATTAACTGTAGAATGTAGTTTTTCCCTAAAAGATACATTGTTTCAGATCTCAGGTGTTTGCTTTGTGTTTGCCGACATTCTCCCTTTTCCGCCTTCATTGTGCCACCTTGGTTTCATGCGGTGTGTCGGGTGTTCCTGTCCTGTCCAGTGGTCACTTCGGCGTGCTGCACACCCTGTCACTCTTCGGAAAAGCGAGACGTAGAAATGTTCTGCGGCCTGGACACCATGTTTACCAGGCCAACCGCTTACTCTTAGCATGGGTGAAACCCCAGGTGTAGAACCCACGTACCTGTGCAAAGAGATTTTTCACTGGGGAAAAAAAATGAAAAAAGTCACTGAAGAGTATAGTAATAATTATTCTCGTCAAACGGATGTCCAATTAGATTATGTAAACAGAAGGAAAACTGTTGTAGGTTTCAGGGCAGAAGCTTTTTAAAGAAGAGCCTCTGCAGAGCACTCCACAGACAGACGGACAAACGGCAAATGACGTGTGACCTTGTTCTTGTTCTGTGGCCCCGGGGCCCTAGTCCCAGGGCAAAGGCAGCTGTTCTCTTTGTCAGTCGCTCTGCCAGTACCTGCTTGTCTCTTCCAGCTGTCAGGTACCCCCATCTGACATTTCACCTCCATGGGGTACTCCGGCCTCCCTGCTTTTCCAGCCCTCTGGGCCCCTTCCTGTTCGCCCAGCGGCCACTTCCCTCCACACACACAGACACAGAGACTTGGGTGATGGGATCATCCTGTCTGTCTGTCATTAAGCAAGTATTTATGAGGCACCTGTTAAGTTCAAGTTCAAGGGTTTCTTTATTGGTCTGTTCTCCCTTGACCAACTTCTTCACTGTTATTACCCTCCGTTGCAGTCCAGGGGGTCCTAGCGGAGGGCTGACTTGTTGGGTAGAAGGTGGCGGGAGGAGGTCACCAGGGTGTGCCCACCTCCAGTTTGAATTTGATGTTTCCCTCCTGTTCTCACCTGGGAAGTACAGCACCATGTGCCATGTTTTACAGACACACGTGCTCGGACATCAGGAGTATTCTTCACCGCTGTTCCAGGTGCCAAGGACTTCAGGTAGGGAGCCCTCGGCGCCCCCGGGGAACACCCCGCACAGGGGGCTGCAGGGCGCCGGGCTGGCCTACGCTGGCAGCTCCACGGAGGACCTGCAGCCCGGCCACTCCTCGGCCTCGCTCATCAAGGCCATCCGCGAGGAGCTCCTGCGGCTCTCCCAAAAACAGACCGCCGTGCACAGCTTCCACAGCTGATGGGCCTCGCCTTGGACGTTTGCCAAGTATCCGCTTCCCGTGGAAGCAAGACTGGCAGGAAACCAGCCGCGGGGGCGCCTGCAGGAGGACCAGCGCCTCTGTGGCCCCGGGCCGCGGAAGGGAGCACGTTGCAATTTGAGAAGATGCCACACGTCATGTGGCAGCTCACGGAGCTTTTAATGAGTGGGCATTATCGCGACCACTTGGGTTCAGTCGAGATTTCCGTGCTTTTTGGCCAGAAGCCAGCAGCACTTCCCGGAAGACAAACCGCAAACCTCAGCTACCAGAATTTCCGAGCTCCGTCTCCTTTGTCGAGGCGGGAGGTGGAAATGTGTGGGATGTGTAGGGCTGACAGGAATCCGGCGTTTCCGTGGGAAGACGTGCTCCAGGCTGGCTTGTACGACGCACCTGCTGCTTTGTTTTCTGAGAAGAGAGACCGGAAGACGTTTTATGAACAGCTTACTTCCCCCTTTCTCTCCATAGGAACTTATTTTACTAGTAATATTAACAGTGAGGACGCTAAGACCGTTCGGGAATTTACAGAGCTACTAGTGAGAAACCAAATGATAGATCGTAGAGCCTGGTGATTCCAGTCGAAGCCATCGCCTGTGTTTCCCTCCTACTTCTGGTGCTACCGCTCCAAGGCGCTCCACCTCTGTGTCTGTGGAACCGACTGTGGCTTTTTCAGTGGAAGCATATGTCGAAGGTTTCGTTTTGTTCTAGAAAGAAAGAAAAAAAAAACCCTCCCAAATGACGGGGGAGGGAAGCTTACTATTTATTTGGTTATTCCAAATACATGTCGAAGTTTAGATTTACATGATCCATTGTATTTGCTGTTTTGTAATTGAGCACACGGAACTGCCGAGAGCATCCCATTTCTGGCACATGTCACCTTCGGGGCCGGTCCTGTAGAGGGAGGGTTTCCGGGGGACCCAGGTGGCCCTCGCTCATTGCCGATGAGTTGCTCACAAAATTGTGTTTGAATGAGAAATCTCACATAAGCAAAAATTACGTGTGAGCTTTCCTAGGACCCCAAATTCTGATTCGTGGGCACGTTCCCAGTGATCACGTCTCTGTGTGTTCAAGACCCAGAAACGAAACTGAGTTCTCGCCTGCCTCTCTCACTCAATCAGGAACTGCAAAGGAGAGCGTGGGGAGCAGGGGGAAGGCGGGGGCTGCTTCTGGTGGCTGATTTCATTGCACTGGACTCTGCTGAGTGACTGTCGAAACCCCCGGTGCACTGTGGGCCTCAGAGGGAGGGGGTGTCATCTCCGTTGAGGCTTACTCCTAAAGTCACGATTTCCCCTCTTCCCCAGTTAGAGCGAGGGATGGAGCAGCGAGGGCCCTGAGTGAAGCTCAGATGAAAAACAGACTTAGATAACACATTGCTACTCTGAATCCTTCCTATTCGATCAGCTAATACTTTAGACAGCAGAGATGCAGGCAGAACCGGGGGGCTCTGATCAACATCGGTGTCCATGTTGAGAACGCCGGAGCAGCTGGTGGCATTTCCGCAGGGGAATCACTGTCCCCACTTCAGCGCTGCTTTCATTGAGCCTGCCTGCAGCCTCACAGTGCAGGGCAAGGGGTTCTGGGAAGTGAAATGGGGCTGCTCATCATCTGCACGTGCCTGGGAGAGAAGGGCTGTGGGAGAGTAAGGCTCCAAAGGGTGTTAAATTAAGGAAAGGGACCCTTTTCCAGGCAGTCTTCACGAGCTCCAAGAGCATGGGAGAGAAGGCCCCCTCCTGGGCTTGATTTCCGACCCTTGGTCTTGGTTTAATACCCAGAGCGGAGATTTCTCTTTGGGGTCACTCAGAAATACCAGGTTTCCTGAACACGTTAAGAATTTCAGATGTCCACGCAGAGTTGTGTTAGGGACACCTGACAGTGAATTCAAATCGTGTGCCAGCAGGTGGACTAAATAAACGCAGGCCCCCTTCTCCCACTCTGCCCGGTGTGGTGTTTGCCCCTAAACTCTGTCGCCTCCTTTGGACACCGCAGACACGGGCCTCTGTCTTCAAGGGGCTGCCATGGCGACTGTGATGCCTTTCAAACTGGCATAAAAGGGTTCGACCTGTGTTGTTGTCCTTGGAATTGATACGCTTATGAACGGGTGTCAGGACCAGAGAGACCCTGCGGCACCTGGTGGGGTGGGGTGGGGTGGGCAGGCCCGCGGCGTCACCAGCACTCCTGTCTTGGTTGTAAAGCACACCCAGGTGGCCCTGGTTTTCTCAAGACCCGTGTCGCGGGAGCTGTACCCGTCACCACACTCAGCACAGACGAGCTGTCACGGGCAGCACTGAACCCGCGTGGGTCTGCAGACATGCAGCGAAGGCGGTCTGCTACCAGGGGGTTCCTCACGCTTATCATGAGAGCTTTGAAGTTCCCTTTGTTTGAGGCACTGTGAAACGCAGAGTTAGATTTTTGGGTCTCTCTTTTTTTCTATTTTCGGAGTTCCGGTGGAAATGCCACCAGCTATGAATTTGAGTCAGTATTTTAGAGAATACTATTTGGAGAAATGATCATTTCCAGAGTTGGCTTTGCCAGGTCCCTTCTCTGAGCCTCATTCTCCCCGTCAGCCAGAGGACAGGCCTCCCTTGCCTGCCTGCTGGGATTTCTCGTTGGGAGAGTCGGATGTGATCGTGTGTGCAGATGCCCCTTGAGAAGGGGCACACAGCACTGTGAAAATGTAAAATGCAGTCTGCATGGTGGTGCTGGGGCGGACGATCGATACACTTGGACCTGCTGGTGGCTGAGTTCACGGGCAGGTACCCAGAGCAACACGAAGGGCCTCGGGCAGCTGTCCTTCCTCTCTCCTGTTTTGCTTTAACTTCTTCCGTCTCCATTAACTTACAAGCAACATTTACTAAACATCTTCCATGCTCCTGATGTTCTGCCTTTCTGGCCCCAAGTATGTCGAACAGGAACCTTGCCTCCTGGGATCTTAGAAGCTGAGTCAGATAACACAGACGGGCGTGAAAGGTGGAAGATACACGTAAATAACATGGTTTAAATATCGGTAACGTTTGTTGGAAGTACACGAGTGCGTTAGGTACTCAGCGGGAACAAGTGGAAGTTGTGTGTTTGGAAACGGGATTTTGGGGGGAAGCCAACTTCAGCAGCTACGTCAGTGAGGACGGGGGGCCACCCTGGGGATTGGTGACGTGGTGTGGGGCAGCTGAGCGTGGGCCCGGAAGGAGGGAGAAAGTGGGCACTGTCCTTGAAAGTGAACTTGATCCCGGCCTGCTACAATATGGGGACAGAATTCCTTCCCGAACTGTCTGGGGAGTTTTATGAGAGGAGGAAGCGGTGCTGTGAGTCTCCATGTGCGGTGGTGCGATGACAGAAGGACCGAGCCTGTGAAGGGGGTCTGCAGAGGAAGAGACCGTCCCGGAGAGACGCCAGCAGGCCGTGGTCTGCTGAGGGAGCCGGCGTGAAGCAGGCGAGTGGTGGAAGGGCTGCACCCTCGGCCCCGCTGCTCAGAGCGGACCTCAGTGGCCAGACATCAGACCCGTTTCAGCCCTTTGTGAAGCATAGTGAGTTATAAATACATATATGTGAGTTCTTAATAGCCACGCACATTTTTTCTCCAAGTTGTATTTAATTTCAGAGTATGTTTCGGGTTTGGTGGCACATGTCTTTTGAGCAGCAGACTAAGTGGGTTTTCTGCCAAGCAGGCTTTTCGGGGTGCAAGGCCTATGATGCAAAGCACAGGCAAGGCAGAGCAAAGGTCTGCCTGAAGGCTTTGGGCCGAAACAAATAATTCTGTGCTTTCTGAGCCTCCACTGAACTGTGGACAGGGTCCGTGTTGACCGCACTGCACAGTGTCTTAGTGCTCCAGTGGGCCAGCCAGTCACTCGGACACTGATTGGCATGCGCAGTAACTCAAGAGCTAATCATTGAACACACTCCTCAATCCCTTCACGCCAGGCTCTGAGACGTGAATAAGTGTGTTGGTTGGAAGGGAAGCTGGTTAAAGTACTGGGCAGGTGGGTGGGGGCCTCTAGTCTTCACAATCACACTGACTTCAGCTCTAGTTAAGTTTTAGCCATTCCATTTCTACCTCCAGAGCCAGCCTCCGAGCCTGCTTGTCCACGTTCATCCCAGACAGGAGCACAACAAAGTCCTCTTCTGTGCCTGCAAACAGCCCATTGGCCACGAAGCCCATTTTTGTGGGACGGTAACTTGAACTTCGTCTTCACATTTCATCCAGCACATTAACAGATACTCTTGTAACACGTGAGAAGGGTTTCTGTGAGCATCTGCTGTGCCATACTCATAAAATGTAATAGGCTGACACGTAATACTGAAGGAGCAAGGAGTATGCACATTTCAGGTTTCTTTGGATATTTTTGGCTGTGATTTTCAGTGTTTAAGTGAGGACTCCTTTCTCTAACTCTAAAAAGATTTGAAAACTGAAACCTCACAGTGTGATCCTAATTCCAGGCCCGAGAGTGTAATGGCACACTTGAGAATTCATCTTAAGAACACGCAGCAGCATTGAAATTTAGGAAAAGAACATTAAAATGCCTTTGGAAAACAAAAAACAATGTCAGGAGCCAGTGAGTGAGTGAGAGAAGGAATGAATATCCAAATCTGAGGAACACGAATCTGTATTCGTTTCCCACAGGGTAGATAATTGTGCAGGTGGCTTGATTTTTTCCTTCCTTCCAGGTTTTTTTGTTCTGGGGCCACTTTGGATTTAAAGAAAGTGTGAAGGGACAGAGATAAAAATAGTGATTTGGGTCTTGCGGTCCCTGAATTCCACGAAACCATTCTGGACAACTTGGAGCATCATGCCTACCAGATTCTGTGCATTTATAACTCGACTCCCTAGGTGTGCAAGTCAGGAATAGTACAGGGCCAAGTTCAAGCCAGATGCCCTGTATTGCTCCTTCTACAGATGTGGGAAAGAAGGAGGTGCTGGAGGAATGGAAGCTCCACCAATGAACTCAGCTGCTCTAAGCACCAGAGGGCTCATTTCAGAAAAGGGGAGTAGACTCCAGAGCATCCTCTAGGGAGCGTGGAGAGTGGCCTAGCCTTCCCCTTACAGGAAAGGTTGCTTAGCAGAGCCGCTCTGGGATATCCCCTTGTCATCTCCTACTTTGTCAAGGTCCATAGTCTTCTGACTCTCCCTGCACTCCCATTCCTAGATTATGAGTGTTAATGTACGAAAATACACAGAGTACATTGAGGCCACTTGTGGCATCGGTACTGCAACTTGAACTTGACAATCATGGTTTGCTGGTCTCACACGGGCACTTAAATTTTGGTATGGGTGTACGATTTAGTAATTGAATCTTCCCTTCTATTTGTCAGTTATGTTTCTATCCTTCAATTAGCTGCACTGTTTTCTAATGTGCTGTAGAGTTTTTTGAAATAATTTATGCAAGTGTTTGGTTTCCATGTTTACAATTTATACAGCTTTCCTAGCATTTTAAATGGAACTGTCAATAAATGCTACGAATTGGTGTCAAACAATATTTTCTGTTTATTTCCTTTGCAACAGGATAGTTTTCTCATTTGTAAAATGTGGTTGCATGAAATGGGTTGTTTTTTTTTTTCATTTTCTAGTTTTCATGTCCCTGGTGAGAACACTTAGTGCTTTCATTTCCCAAGGAATTAAGTTGAAAGTCCTCTATTCGGTGTGTGGAATTTGCAGAATTGTTTTCAGTCACATTGGCTGGTGCTACTCCTTTCTACCGGCCACTCTTCAGGTCGATGCTTCCACTAAGAGCAGATTCATTTTCGAATGAAAAGATTAGGGAGTCTGCAGTCTAGAAAGATAAATGAGAAGATCGAAGTCTATACTATCCGGAAAGGGAATAGTGTAAACCTGGAGTTGACGAAACTCAAGGAAGTAGGAACCCCTCGAAACGGAGGAAAGCAAAAGGGACTGAAATGCAGCGGAATGTGACGAAATGAAACCTGGAAACCCGGATAGGATCCTGAAACAGCCACCACAAAGGTAATCAGCGGAAAAATGGGGAAATCCAAATAAAGTCTATAGCAGGGGTGTCAAACTCATTTTCAGCTGGGGCCACATCAGCTTTGCGGCTGCCTTCAGAGGGCCGAATGTAATTCTAGGACTGTATAAATGTAACTACTCCTCAACTAGGGGCAAGGAGCTTGGCGCTGCCACTGGGTAGAAACCAGGTGCCAGGCCGGATAAAACAAGGTGGAGGGCTGGATTCAGCCCTAGTGCCTTGTGTTTGTTGCCTGTGAGCTGTAGTGTAGTTCAAGTTCACAGTTTATGCAAAGGTTAATGTATTGATTTTGCTAACTTTGCTGTGGCTATTAAGACTTTAACATTAGGGCAGGGCAGCTAGGTAAAAGGTAGACAGAAACATTGCATTATTTTTGCAGCTTTTCTCTAAATCTAATTAAAAATCAGAAAACAAATTAATCTGGAACAGATGAAGCCCATAGTCCCCCACCCCCACCCCCCACCCCCTCTCCTCGGAGGCTAATGGTGAGCCTGCCCTCAGCATCCGCAGCCTAGAACCTGCTGTACTTCTCAGGGAAGCTAGCTCCTGCTGATGGTGAAACAGGTAACAGGTACACTAGTAACACTAGTGACAGGTGTAAGTTACTAGTGTTTCCTCAGCAGGAAATAAACCTTCATGAAGGAGAGTTCAGGGCCTAGGATCAACCAGAAGGATAATTTGAACCTAAATATTCAAGAAAATACACGACTATGAAAGAGAACTTAAAGAAAGTACGTATCAAGTGTTTAAAGAGGTTAAAAAAAAATCTAGAAAACCATAGAACAACAGGCTATTAGGATTAAGCACATCGACAAAACCAAAAATTAATCCTCAAAGGGAAAATTGAAGAATTTAAAAACATCATGTATACCCACATGGTTGAAGAAGTAGTTGTGACAGGCTTAATACATCTTTACATCTTAGTAAGTACACTTTAGATTAAAGACAAAAAAACAACACAGTGTAGACTGACGGGTACAGCTCGGTCCTCTAAGTGATCTCGGCCTTGAATGTAAATAGGTTCAAAGTGATAGAGGAACAAGGGGATACTAGTCACAGCTCAGGCGGGGAGAGAGATCGATCAGGCTGGCCCCGCGCCCAGAGCCTGGATGTGGAATTGACATGAGTGCGAGTTTAAACCACGGTTGGCGTAATTGGAAATTCTCTTTTACCTCGTCCACGTTGCACCTGCCAAGCACAGCTTAAGGTAAGTAGAAAACAAGAAACAATGGCAAATACGAAGAGAAATGTTTTGCTCCAGTGCTGGAATTTAATAGTGAAATTGATGACATGTTTTCACTGTTGTTGGATCATGCACTGTTTAATAACTTTTTTCCTTTAAAGGTCACCCACACTTCCCCTGCTACACCCTTCTGGGGAATTAACTGTCGGGGGAGTTTGTTTTCTCTGGCGTTGGGGGACTTGACAAATTACGGCCCCAAGTCTCAATAGCTGTGTTTATGTAATTAAACTATTATTTGTTCTTCTACCAAAGGATAGCGTTACAGAAGTGAAAACAACATACCGGGAAAACTCAGATTGTAATATGGTTTTCGAGTGGCCGGGTCATGGGTGATGGGGCGAGACAAGTGCCTTGGAAACACGCATTAGTGTTAAGTGCTTAGGTTTGGATTCTCTGAGGTGACGCTCTACCTCAAATCGGTGGCTTCCTTCAGCATTTTATTTCATTTCAGCACTTTAAAATTCTGAGATTGTCTCAAGGAAACATTGGTACAAAGAATTAAAAAAAAAAAGAAGGGCTCAAAAGCCAACATGGGGTGGTGCATTTTGACACAGAATGGTGTTAATGTTTCTCTTCCAGCTGCAGTTCCACACTGCGGACGCCTTTGCAGAGTGGCCAAGACGTTCTGTTTCTGGTGGAGCTCGGCATTCCCCTCAGATCCTCCTGCAGCTCTGAGTGCGAGGGAGGAGGAATCCCCGCCTGACTTGGAGTCCACAGCCCAGTCTGTGTTTTGGTTGCTGTTTTATAGTTCCTTGGTGCCATTCATTTAAGTTTCCTTGGGAGACACAAATGAGGAGTTGAGTTTTAAAAAAAGATCAAATTAACCAAATTTAAGTCAGAGCATCATATTCCTCTAGGTAGCCCATTAACCATACCTCTTTTGCTCTATTTTTCCTGGTCAAAATGCAGATGAGCAAAATAGAAGGACATGAAAACCACTCTAACCCCACCATCAGAGATACTGCTGTCAAACTGTTAGTAAGTTTTGCAACTTAATCTTGTTTGGTGATTGGGACTGGTCAGGATAATTTGCTGTGTAACTGATCTCACAGTAAGCTACTGATTTGGATTCGAAGCAGGGAGAAGGTTGGGAAGAGGGCTGGAGACTTAGAATTGGTGCGGGGTATTCTGGGAGGAAGTATCGACAGCATTTTCTAACTGCTGGAGGAAAATGGCACCTTGACCTTTGTGCCCACACCTTTGTGCCTAGTCATGCACTTGCCCCATTGACCTGACACTGTTCAGGGATGTTTACAGGGGTTTCATAGTGTTTGTGGCTGAGAGAGAGAACTTCATGGCGAGGTGGGCCTGGTGCAGAAAGCCACGTTCTATTTCTAGCTGTTGGCTCTAACACTAGGTCATTTTGGGGCTTTGACCCACCAACTGCCTTGGAGGAACCCTTGTGACAGGTGCCTGCCTCAGTGTCTTTTCCTTGTCTGTGGGACTATCCTTCAGCGGCTTGCTAGGTATACACATTAGTGTCATAACGCATTTCCTGCTCAGGCTGCCATCTTTCTCATCCCCCACTGGCCACACAGACCACGAGCCAGGCAGGTGTAGCATCTCAACTATTTCTGCAGGGTCAAAGGTGTGCTTCGGCCTATGATGAAGTGCTCTGTGCCTCACCCTCTCTCCAGATAATTAAGGTTTACCTTCTGAGGTCACCGGCCGCTGGACCTCAGAAATGAGGGTGTGTATGCTCTTCATAGCAGTGGATACGAGGTTACTTCCTGAATTTTCAGATCCCGCAGAATTCAGCAGGAGGGTGTTGTGAGGTGACTGTCAGGATTTAAAACAATTATTGATGGGCTAAGTCACAGGCCAACAAGCAAAACAAAACAAAATTTTATATATTCCTACTAAATTTAAAGCCCTGCTTCTAGATTAAAAATACTATGATGAGCATATAGGATAAAGGGAATACGGTCTAACAGGACTTTATAGAAAGAGATTTGAGGTTGTTAACTGACATGTTAGGGATTATTTGGGCCATTGGAGATACTGGAAGGATCAACACAGCCTTAGACAGTACAAATACAGATCCATCGCCCCAGTAGGAGGTGTAAGAATTTCTGTCTGCTGGTTACTTGAAAAATACAGGTGCCATATTTTTGGAAGGAATGTTCTGAATTGAATGGAAAGACTGGGAGAAGAGGAACCTGAATGGCAGGATGGAAACCACGTCATTTGAGGAAGAAACCAAGCAACTAGGTGTTTGCCTGGAGGAGTGAAGGCTCGTAGGTGAGCACAGTGTTTTCAAATACCCTGAGTTGTCATGAGAAAGGGGAGGGGCTTGCTTTATGGTATTCTGGAGGACAGAGCTAATGTAGGAAGCAAGTCCTGGCCTCATTCAAAGAACAGTGATCTCAGGAGGTCAACACAGGAAAGCCATTCTTTGGAAGTCCTTCCTATCAGCCTCTGGTGAGGACCTCCTTCCCATGACACTAACCTTGGACCTCACATGTCCTCCAGGAAAGGGGATACATTCTGGGCCTGAGGCCTCCCAGCCTACTTAGTCCTTTTCTGAGACTCTCATGAGCCCACTAGTTGGAAGATTAGGACCTAGACACTGGTAGGGGACATGGTGCTGTGGATGTGACCAAAACCAGCTCAGGCTCTGCCATAAAATGAAGGGGGGAAGGACATTGTTTAGTATCTCTTAGAGAAGTAGTGACAAATGAAGTTGAATGATTTATGTATATACAGTTAGAACATGCTATATTGTACATAACTGCAAAGAATCTCAATCCCAGTGCAGAGAATCTCATGCAACAGCAAATAAATTCACTGAACACTGACTAGATTGTGTGGTAGTACTGCTGATTAATGAATGCATTCACTAAACACATATTTATTCAGTACAAGCTATGCGATAGATACTGTTGTAAGCACTGGGAATTTAGAATACTTTGGGAAATAAAACAGAAAAATTCCCACCTCCAATTGGGAGGCTATAGATAGATGGTATGGAGGTCATCACAACCTTGACACAAGCTGTCTCAGTAGAGTGCGGAAGGAAAAAGCTGGCGCGGAGGGGGAATGAAGGAGGACCAGGCGGTGGGAGTGGAGAGAACAGTGAATTCATCCGAGTCTTTTCAGACGTTTTGCTGAGAAGGGAGTAGAGAAGTGGAAATTGGAAGGTGCGGGTGTAGGATGCCAAATAAAGTGTAGGGGACCCGATTTGCATGTCAGATAAACCAGGGATATGTGTTTTTCATTTGTCTTAAATAGTACAGGAAACACAAAAACTAAGATATTTGTTGCTTATCTAACATTGAAATTTACTTAGGTGTCTATTTTCATTTGCTAACTGGGAGCTGTAAAATGACAGGTACCAGAGGTGGTGTGTGCTGATGGGGATGGTCCACGAAGTGACACGTCATTATTATCGCTAGTGCAGAAGACAGAGAAGAAGGAGGGGGGGCCTGGGGTCGAGAGCACGGTGGGCAGACTGGCTTTTGGAGGAGTGGGAGGGTATCCCCTTGGGCAGAGGAGGGCAAGCAGAACACAGCACAGATCCAGCTCAGTCTGCAGACACGCCAAGGCT
Organism: Tonatia bakeri; assembly: GCA_004024845.1. NCBI lineage: Eukaryota > Metazoa > Chordata > Mammalia > Chiroptera > Phyllostomidae > Tonatia > Tonatia bakeri. The sequence continues at coordinate 14,674 of PVIA01007361.1, read as the reverse complement.
GACCACATTTTGGTTCTGATAAAAAAAAAAATTCAAGTGAACATGTTACCATTTCCTTCCCTTTATAAGCTCAGGGATTTTTTAAAAAATAAGCAAAACATTAACACTCAGTTCATTCTCTAATTTTGTGCTTGTTTAAAGATGAACTCTGCTTCATTTTCCATGGCTAGTCGGATACATTTAGATTTAGGTCAGTACATAAGTCAGGTTAATAGTGGCTGTTATTGTACTTGAGTGGCATAATGACTGAGTAACATGCTGGTATTTACTCTTTTAAATTTGTTAAGGTGCGTTTCATGGGCCAGAATATGGTCCTTCTCGGTGAATGTTCTGTGCGAGCGTGAGAAGAATGTGTAATCTGCTATCTTTGGGTGCAGGAGTCTGTAAATGTCAATTAGCTCTGGCTGATTGATGGTGCTGTTCAGTTCAGCTACGTCTTGCTGGTTTTCTGCCTGCCGGATCTGTCAGTTACTGAGAGAGGGGTGCTGAAGTCTCCCACTATGATAGTGGACTCATCTGTCTCTCCTAGCAGGTTCTATCAGTGTTTGCCTCCCATTTTTTATTGCTCTGTTGCTAAGAGTATACACAGGGAGGGCTTGGAAACTGGGCCCATTTATCATTCTGTAATGCTCCTTTTCATCTCTGGTAGATCTCCTTGCTCTGAGATCTGCTCTGTCTAAAATTCATGGAGCTACCCCACCTTTCCTCTTATTAGTGTCAGTGTGGTATATCTGTCACCGTCCCTTTACCTGCAATCTTTGTGTTTCAAGTGGGTTTTCTGGAGACAATATAGAGTTGGGTTCTTGTTTTTTAAACCCATTCTGCTAGTCTCCGTCTTTTAATGAATGCATATAGACTGTTTACCTTTAAAGTGATTATTGATATGTTGGATTCGTGTTTGGCATCATGGACCTTTTCTTTGTTTATGGGTTTTGGGGTTTGGTGTTTGTTGTTTTTTTTTCCAGTCTTCCATTATTTTTTTCTGCCTTTTCTGATTTTGTGAGCATTTTATATCCTTCTGTTTCCTCTCCTCTTTTATTATTTCAGTTTTACTTCAAATTTTATTTTGTAAGCAGTTGCTGTGGAGTTTGCAGTATACAGGTACAACTAACCCAGGTCCATTTGCAGACAGCAGTACTCTGCCTCACAGGCGGTGCGAGTGCCTCAGAGTCCACGGTCTCTCCGTGCTGGACTGGAACTGGAAGATATGGTGGTGTTTAATTCACAGTTGGACACACATGCACGTGTGCCACCCAGACACACACAGTCCCCGCCAGTGTTGCCCAAGGTTACTATGCCACTCACTCCAACAGCCCTCAACCTGGTAATAGTACTGCCAGACATTTCCCTATGTACGCATTTTAGTTTACCTCATTGGGGGACCTACATACAATGTTCTATCCTGACTTTCTTTACTAGCGTTATCATAGATAAGTTTTTCATCTCATTAAAGACTCATTTTTATCAGGACTTTATTATCTATTATAAAATTTTCCCAAATTATTGTGTGATTTGTTATTGTAGCTTCCATGTATCTGAGCTTATTTCTTTACTAAAATCATTTTTTTTCCTTTAGCAACTTGATTATATGTGTTTCTCTTACTGTGGCTGGCACTCCCAGTTCCTTTCACACGTCAGCAAAGGGGTGGCTGGTTCCTTCACCTTTCCTGTCCGAATGTGAAGTGTGCAATCAGTTCTGGAGGTGGGAGGGGAGACCGGTGTGAGCGGCTGGGGGATGAGAGCCGTTTCCCCCGGTGCAGATTTCCTGCTGTATCCTCACACAGCGGGAGGGGCTGTATTTCTTTCTGCATAATCTAACCGTTCCCCTAATGTTAAACATGGGTTGTTTCTAATGTTTTGCTGTAATATAATGGTATCTAAATATCTTTGTGTATAAATTATCTCATTTTCAGATTATTTCCTTAGAATACGTTTTTAGAATTAAAGCTATTGAGGCAAATAGTCAGGAATCTGGGCTAATTTATACCCCCGGTGTTCGTTTTTGGAATACATGTTCTTGTACCCTCACCAGCACTGAATCACAGAACTATATATTTTTCAGTATTTTATAATTTGACTGAGAAAGTTTACACATAATTTTCACAGTTATCACTTTATACCTTCCTAATATCCCACAGTAATATCACCTTACTTTTACCTTGTCCTTTGATCCTTAGGGTTCTTTCCCCAATATGTGACATTATCCAGAAGAGCAAAGCCTTGTAAACAATTATTGTTTTTCCCAGGCTGTTTCTTGGCCCTTTTTCCTTTGACTTATTTTTCTATGAGGCAAATTTTCAGCAATGGGTCATAAGATGGGGATATTTTCAGTATTTGTGAGTCTTAAGGGGCTCTGTCATAGCACAGTGAACATCATTTACTGGAAGTCACCAAGCAAGGCCAGGTCACCCTCTGCGAGGTGTGGTTGGATGTGTGTGTATGTGTCCCCATATGTGTGAGAGAGAAAGAGAAAGAAAGAAGGGGATGGAGCCCTTTGGCCCCTAAGGCCCCTTCCAACTCGGTTTCAGTGAGTCACTGTTGTCCCAGTAACCCAGGCAATCTTGCTGATAAGGATGTAAAGCAGAGAATTCCAAGCTTGGGGAGAACCATATACATATACATATACATATACATATACATATACATATACATATACATACATACATACATATATGTATATGTATATATATACATACATATATGTATGTATGTATATATATATATCCGAGCTGAGCTGCTTAGACTGACATGACTGGCCAGCCCACATGATCTCCTTGGGTTTCTTTGAAACCTCCAGATGCATGTAAGAACAGTTTATGTAAATCACATTAAATACTAAGCTAAATATCTTGGGGTAAAAATCAGTTGAATGGTATCACCCTTAGACCATCAGGGAGATCTGGTTTGCCTTACATGCCAGTTCCTCCCATCCCACGGATCTTACCCACCTGGTTCCTTGACACCCAGCTCCCAACCCCAAAAGGAGCTGCCCCTGGGAAGTGGGAGATGGGAGGTTTGTTTGCTCCCATTGGTGCAGAGATGAGGGGGAAAGCTGCCAATCCGAACACCAATGGGAGACGGTAGGACACTGTGGGAGGTTCCATCTGTCTCCTGGGAGGGTGGAGCTCTTACAGTGGTGTATGAAGTCTGTGAAAATTATGTTAAAATATTAAAAATAATTTGTAAAGGGAGTAAAGACCTCTGCTTCACCAGCCCTGCATTCTGGTGTTTGATGGAATAACAATGGTCTGAAATGTCCTCAGTGCGAACCGTCCGCCACGGTGCCTGTGGTTTCCTCAGCATCTCAGTGTGGAACATGCCCTGCCCTACTGTGTGTCCTCGCCGCTAGGACAGACTTTCAGGACGGACGCACCGACACCATGGTTCATTCCTAGGAGAAACACACTGTGACCTCACTAAAAAATGTCAGTGGCAGAGCTGATCTCTTGGACAAAAATAGTTTCTCCACATTTCTTCAAATCTGGCGTGACCCTGGACTTATCTGAAGGTGAAAAACCTCCCCCGGAGCTGGGAATATCGTAACAGGGCAGTAAATTTTATTTTTTAATTCAGCTAAAATGCACACTTGCCAAGAATTTTATTTATAGCCAACCTTTCAAAAAATCACATTAAAAGAAAAATGCCAACTCTGATACAAATCAATAGCAATGTTGCCTTCAGATCCAAAATGAAATTGAATTCAGTAAATTGAATTCAATTTCTTGCAGTGGGGTGCTGGGTACATTATGCTTGGGTAAGGTATGGAAACAGGTGCCTGTCCTGGAACAGGAAGATAGAAACAATGAAAAGTCAATTTCAATGTTTGGGACAACTGAATGAAATCTCCAGACTCTGATTTAAAAATCAGGTTATTCATAATACTTCGTTTAATTAAGAACGTGTTTCTTCTGTTTCCCAGCACTGCTCCACCTGGCACTCTTTCCCCGGGGGAATATGTCCACAGGCCCACAAAGGGACCGGGGGAGGGTTTTTGTGTCCATGTGGCGTGGCCGTGGGGCTTGGAGCCAGTCCAGGGCCGTATGTCCCGGACGATGGAGAAATGAACCATGGAGGCTCGCACAGTGGAATTCTGTGCAGCGACTAGGCCACAGGTGGCAAACACAAGGCCCGAGGACCGAATCCGGACTTCCACCTTGCTTTATCTGGCCCAGCACCTTGTTTCTACCCAGCGGCAGCGCCGAGCTCCTTGCCCCTAGTTAAGGAGCAGTTACGTTTATACAGTCCTAAAATTATCTTTGGCCCTTTGAAGGCACCTGCGAAGCTGATGTGGCCCCTCGTGAAAATGAGTTTGACACCCCTGAACTAGACGCTCTGGACACATGACATAGCAGGATAAATAGATGCTACAACAGTACTATCGAATACACGAAGAGGTGGGCTGAGAGCTGCTTGACGTGAATTCAGAACACCTGAACTTGTGTTCTGAATTCTTCACTTACAAGAACGCATTCAGGGGCCGTGGGCTGTTTGAGGGGGTGGGAGCAGGAGAACGGGGAACAGGAATGGGGTCAAAAGTGAGGGAAGAGTGAAGGGAGAGGGGCCTCGCCGTGGTCAGGGGTGACAGTGACAAGGCTGAGAGCTGCGGTGAGCTGCACCCTGTGTGGAGACGAGCGGGAAAGCAGGGGAGACTCAGGCTGTGGTTTCTGACACCTGTCCAGTGAGTGACATGTGTCCCCCATCATTGTATCACACAGAGCTGTACTACCCTAACAGTCCCCTGTGCTCCACCTGTTCATCCCTTCCTGCCCAACCACGGATCCCTTCCCTGTCTCCGTAGTGTTCCCTTTTCCAGAATGTGACATGGTTGGAATCAGACAGGACGTTGCCTTTTAAGAGTGGCTTCCTGTACTTAGTAAAATGCATTTAAGGATCCTCCAGGCCTTTTCATGGTTTGATAGCTTGTAAATCGGTTTTCAAAAGAATATTTGATTCAAGCATCTCCAAAATACACTTTAATCATCCCCTGCACTTCATGTATCACTTATACACATTTTGCTGTTATGTAGCAGCACAAAATTGGGGAGAGGAGGCTCGATCAACGACGATGGATGTTTGCTTCTCTCCGAAGGAGCATTTTAGCTCCCGCTCCTTGTCGATAGAAGGGAACATGTCATCAAAGAAATATGGTAATTACGCTTTGGGTCTCCTCTCTTTCGTGGGAAAGAGGAACGGCTGCTTTGCACGTGGAAGTCACAAGTCCCCGCGATTGCTGTCTAGTGGGTGGTCCTGCCGTCACGCCGTGCCTGGTCACCGGTGGCACTGTATCAGTCTTGCCACTATTGATTATTGTTTGTAATCAGGTTTTTTTTTGAACTGGGGGGGTTGACACTTGAGAGGGGTTGATTAGAAGGGGGCTTCCCGCTGCCCAGGACTTGGCAGGAGAGGCCTGAATTGCCACCTTCCCTGTCCCTGCTGCTGCCACCTCTCACACAGGTAAGTTTGGGTGGGAGCCATACCTTTGCATGGTGCACAGGGTGTGTGTGACCCTGGGGCTGGCACCCATCACCTCTAGTCATACCTCCCAAGGCAGTGTCTCACCCGCTGACCTGTCCTTGGGCAACTAGTGTGTGGCGTGAGACAGGGGAGTCTGGATGGGCCCTCGGGCAGTGTAAGAAGGCTGCCTGGCATTCCCTGTCACCGAGGGCCAGTCACTCCACACGCTCATGGCTGGACCTTCCACAGGGAACTGCCTTCTGCCTGTTTGCCTCGTTGCTTCCATGTCTGTGGTCCATACATTGTCAGCTCGGGAGTACAAGGCTACCCTTGGTTTCGAGCAGAAACTGCAGTTTTTCCAAACCACTCCTTGTTCTCCTCTGCTAGCATTGCTGTAACAACGCACCACCAATCGGGTGGCTAGGACCAATAGAAACGTACTGTCTCTCAGTGGTGGAGGCTGGAAGTCTGTGATCAGGTTGGTTCTCTGGAAGGGCTGGGAGGGAGGAGCTGTCCCAACACTGTCCCTGAGCTGCTGGGGGTTTGCTGGTTATTTGTGTAGACCACGCTCCTGGGTCTGCTCTGATCCACTAATTCATCGAACATTTACTGTGTTCTGCTGCGTGCTGGGTACTAGTGGAAGGAACTGGAGGTTAAAGACACAGTTGCTGCCTTCAGGGAGATCAGTGAGAAAGTCAGGCAGGGAGACACAATAGTCCAAAGTGCCCAGTTGTCACGGACAGAACTGGACACGAAGTTGGTAAGGACAGATTTTAATTGGTGACGTACTGTGGCAATGGGAGGAGCGCCCGTGTGAGCCAAACTCTACTGGGACATGTATAGTGAAGACTGGGTGTTTTACAAGAGCAGCGACGGAGTGGGGTAGGGGCAGGAGGGGCTCAGCAGAGTCAGGGAAGTGAGAGACCAGAGTCGGTCAGTGTAAGTGCCGAGCAGGCCAGCTGGGCCTGCTGGCCGGCCGTCCGCGGTGCTGCGTTTGGTCTCTCGTGGGCACTGGGAGACAGAGGCCCTGTCTTCCTCGTGACAGTTCACAGGGATGGCTTTCAGGTCCTGAGCTGTAGCATGGATGGACGGGTGGATGGATGGAGACATTTCAAGTGGACAGGGGAAGGATTCACAACTTTGAGTGCTTCTGAGTTAATGCTTGAAGAAAGAGTGGTCAGGGGCCTATAGTCAGATATTGATAAGAACACATAGTAAATGCTTTTGGCAGCCTTGAGCTGCCTCAGGTGGTTTCAGGGGAGGCTGGGGTTATTATCCTAGAGATATGGCCTCGAGTTGTCAGAAACTATGTCTGCATTTAAGTCATTTAGAGTGTGGGGACGGGGTTCTCAGAACCATTTGTGTTGAGAGTCCGTAGTTTTATAGGCCTAGGTGGAAAGCTGGCAGGAAAGTGGCCCAGAGGAGCCTGCCTAGAGTTTGCTCAGAGACAGGGTCTGTTACAGTGCTGTCCTGGAGGTGGGAACAGGCTACTGAGGTGGGCATGCATGTGCACATGTGTGTATGTATGTGCATGTGTGTGTCTGTCTGTCTGTCCAGGGGAGAGGGGACAGCTTGACTTGGAAGATCAAGCCCAGTAAGCCAAATGAGGCTGACTGGGAGAAGTGGGTGGGTAGAACCAAGGGCAAGTCCAGGTCTGTGGGGTCTAAAGTGCATACCACTAGAGGGTCTTCCTTTAAAAGAAAGAATTACAAAATCAGGTAGAAGGCCCAGATGGGAGTGTTTGGGGCATGCTAGTAAAGGGACTTGCAGTTTAAGCTCCTTCATGGGAAAGGTATGTTCCAGGCTGTGCGAACAGCAGGAAGGAACCCATGGGGGATAGAGTTGGCCTGGCATGTTTAGGGAACCGAAACAACTCAAATCTGGGTTTGCCTGCAGGTACACAAGACATAAAGCTAGAGAAATGTTGGGGACCCCATTGTAGAAGGTCTTACAGACCATCCTTGTGTAGGTATTGCTTGTATGCACTTTGCTCTGTCCGCTGCGAGGAGTCCCTGGGGGGGTTTAGGTGAGGAGTGACTTGACCGCTCACACATGTAATCAGCAGAGGTCACGCTGGAAGGGAGTGTGAAGGGTGATGGGCAGGAGCCCCTCAAGGCTGGTTGTAGACATCAGGTAGGACAGGCCACGCCCACCCGAATCACAGGTGTGGATCCATCCACAAAGACCATGGACACACCTGTGACTTCAGAACAGATGCCAGAGTTCAGATGCAGAGAGCTGTTCCTCATCAAAAGTGTTTCCAGATTGGTATTTCTCTAAGTTCAAAAATATGCTTGCATTTATTTTTGTCCAAAAGAGGCCCAAGCTAGCCTCAGACTTACTTTTGATTAATCTTGCATGGTACATTTCATTCTTAGGAGCAAATTCTATATTTGGGTTATTCGTCCTTTGGGATCATGCACTTAAAAAGGAATAGATTTAAAAACGATGATTTTTAAAATCAGGTAATTATGCCATGCCTTAATGTTCATGATTCTATTACTGTGTAGAACATTTTGATACAGAAATGTCTGGAACATTGTGAGCTGTGTGTCGTGTACTACGAGGACAGCAGTGACTACTACAGGCAGAGTTTAAATGAAAAGTATATCTACCGTTAGTCCTGCTACTTTATACCGGGAAGCTCTTCGATGCCGGGAAGTTGATGCTTGGTTTTGTATTTCTTTTTAATTTTATTGACAAATCTTTGCTTTGCTAGACTAGATTCCATGCTGAGAACAAATCTGAGACACAGCATCTGGGAAGCACAGCCGTTGAATTATCCCTTTTTCTTTATTCAAAGAAAAGAGCGATTGTTTGGATTCCGTCTGCCTTCCTCTTGGGCAGATGAAAGCAAAGCAATTCACAGAATACCTACATTTCAATGTGGCAGTGGCAGCATCTGCCCAAAATTCACTTCCATGAAGTCTAGGAATTTAGCCCTGGCTGGGTAGCTCAGTTGGTTAGAGTGTCGTCTGAGAGGCCAAGGTTGCAGGCTCGGTCCTTGGTCGGGGCACATACAAGAATCAGCCAATGAATGTATAAATAAGTAGAACAACAAATCAATGTTTCTGTCTCTCTCAAAAAAAAAAGAAAAAGAAAAGAATAATATACACATTGCCCCAGCCTGGGGGAGGTCTCAGACACCAGCTGGTGCTCTGACTCTCTGCTTTTTAAAGCAGCAGATTCAGTCTTCCCACGGGAGCCTGATGTATGAGGGAGGCCAGAGCTCCAGATGGGCCTCATGCTCGCCCCTCGACACGGCACCTCCGACGGCTCCGTGAGTTTGTAACCACTTCTCGGTCCAAGTCTTACGTTTTTCACTTAGAGGACTGATGCTCAGTAAGGCAGTGACGTGTTTCTGTTCTCACTGGCCAAAAATAGACCTTATTTGCCTTCTTTCGTACTCTTTTTGGAGTTTGTGTTCTTCCTGTTATGTCTGCTGTTTTGTTTAAAAAATGTGTGCAGATAGGAAATCAAAAGAGCGCTCATCCCAAAATCTTCTGATCGCTAAGGGATTAAGCAACCACATATTGTGGAAACTCCTTGAATCCGTAAAAAAGTGGGATGCAGACTCACGTATGTGCCCCCAGCACACACCAGGCATCATGCAGACACTTCTATCCGTGTGATTACTTGACACGCAGGCACATAAATCCGCCTCACTTTACTGATTTGACAATGGAGATCTGCTGCAGGCTGGCTCTTCAGAGTGAGCCAGGAGATCCCCTGCGTTCCCATTGTCAGGGAAATTTATTTCAAATTTCTGCCAGAGCATCGGGCAGCTTTGAGTCATCTGCCACCTTTGCAGCACGTTTCTTCCTGTTTCAGAGGTCTCCTGCTTTTTTGAATTCTGATTAGAGTTGATCCGATCCAAATACACGGTTCCCAACCAAGAGCCGGCATTGCTTTATAAATAAAGAGGCCTGTTGTCCTTTCCTCCCCCCTGATGAGCCCTGCAGACCCACTGGCACTCTTCACAGTAACAGGCCTTGTCCTGGCACTGAGTCACTGAGAGGGCAGGAATCAAACCAAGCGGCTTCTTTGGAAGTTCGGTTATTTTAACCATTTATAGAAAAACGGAGGTTCTGAATGCAGAATGATGGTCCTAAGTTCGTTGGGGGCGAGGACTCATTTTTTTCACTCTGTTCACTGAATGGGCATCGTGAGGGGCTCTCTGCTCCCCAGAAGTGTCCATTCACTGATTGTGAAAAGAAGTCCATTCATGATGGCTGCATCTCAGGGCAGAGCAGATAAGAGTTCCAGCTCCGAGGCCCACAGGAGGGTCCGGAAGGCTCCAGGCAGAGCAAGCCTTTGCACTGGACGTGGTGGAGCAGTGGCCTTTATTCTGGAGGTGAGGACAGGGAGGGGCCAGAGCTGGAGAGCAGCAGAGCCGTGGGACACACCCAGTGGTGGAGCGGGCCCTGTGTGGCTGTGCTGGGAGTTGGGTGGTTGGATGCAGGACACATGTGCAGGGCTTGGTGCCACGCTGTGCGGCAGTTGTCCCAGGGGAGTGGCGAGCTGGGTAGGAAGATCCTGAAGGTGGGATGAAAGGAAATATCCTGCAATAACTCAGGGACGATGCAGTGATGGCTGGAACCAGGCAGCTTCCAGGGAGGGTGGCCCAGGACAGCCACGGAAGGTATAGTTGAGGAGAGAACAGAGCTGGAGAAGCATCAGACACGGGGGTGAGGAAAGTGAGCGCATCAAAGGTGATCCTTATATTTCGAAATGACAGTGATGCCCTTGACTAAAATGAGGAACAGATAGATGACAATAGCCTGTGTTCCATGAGAAGGATACAAGTTTTATTTCAAGTGTGTCGACCAAAAGACCAGGTCTCAGGGTTCCTGCGCAGCCCCCTTGGAGCGCAGAGGGAAGCGATGGTTAACACAGAAGCCAGTCCCACAGAGACAGTCTTCAGAAAGGAGATGACGCGGGCTCAGACGGGCCCACGTACCTTTGAAATGAGCAGCACTGGCCTTTCCTTGTATGGAACACCCTTTCTTCCCTTGTGGAAGTAGCTGGCATTTAAAGGTGAAAACGACTTTCCCAGAAACCACAGGGGCACTGCTCCATTCCTGCTGTTAGCCGAGGTTGGGTGGTGCTTGGCCTTCTTGGGGCTGATTCTCCAGCTCATGCTGGCAAGTCCTTGGGCTCATCTGGGGTCAGCTTCATCAGTTTGTCCACGCAGAGCAGGATGAGGGTGAGGAACCACAGACTCCAGCCAACGGCGGCCGCGATCCAGCCATACTCATCCACGCCAATGTGGCAACAGCGGGAGGCTTGCTGGCAGAAGTCCACGTCTGGGGAACAACAGTAATAATAATATAATAGTTGGGCTTTACTGAAGCATGCCCTGTGCTATGCTAAATGCTCTACACGTGCTACCATATTTATTCCTCACAAAGTGATAGGTACAGTTGTGATTCCCATTTTACATGAAGAATCTGAGGCTGTAACTTGCCCAGGATCACGGGATGGCAGAACTAGAACCCAAACCCAAGGGTGCAGGACTCCAAAGCCGTGCTCTGAACCTCTACACGTTCTTGCCCGTTATTCTGCTCCCTAAGTGAACACATTTGGTCATTCAGTGAGGACAGGATAAAGAAAGCTATATGTAGAACACAGCGAAACTTTCTAGTAATTAGACACATGTAGTAGTGGCTGCTGTATGAAGTGCCAACCTCCTCGTGGCTGGAAGTATTCAAGGAGAGGGAGAGCAGAGACATGCAAAAGGAGTGACAGTAAAGCCCCGGCCTTGGGCAGAAAGGGGACTGGCTGGGTCTTGTGGTCTTCCCACTGTCAAACTTCTACTTTGGCCTCTGTCATGGGGGTGGGTCTTTAAAGCCATCTGCACCGAAGGTTGTGGACCTCAATGTTGGCCAAGGTCAAGACCGCCTTTTAGACATACTCCAAGAGCAGTTCTGGAGGCTGGAGCAAACCGCACCAGGGCACGGGAAGACCAGGCCAGTGCTCAGCCACCTCACGCAGTGAACAAAGAGTTGGGTCAGTTCCCCTCCCAGCCCTGGGCCAGCTATGTGGGGAGGGCGGTCGGCAGGAGCTTACTGTGGCATTGCTCCAGAGTCTCAGCACCCGGGTGGTGGTTGGTCAAGGTGGAGCTGTTGCCACTGCTTGCTTCTGGAAGAAAAGACAGGAGAGAGTCTCGGGTAGTAGGAGAACCCCTTCCCAGGCATGGGGTTTGGAATCTTTTTTTGTAAATCAGTAATGAGTATTGTGAAAGTGTTATAGACATTCCGGTCTAGGCTTTGTGCAGCAAAGCTCACCCCCTGTTATAGATGGAATTATGTCCCTGCCTCCCAAATTCAGATGTTGAAGTCCTAATCCCCAGTAACAGCTGTATGTGGAAAAAGACTTTTAAAGAAGGAATTACAAAGTGAAATGGGGTCATAGTGCAGCCCCTGGCCCAATATATCTGGTGTCCTTCTCAGAAGAGGAAGATGCCAGGGATGTACTCGCAGGGGAAAAACCGAGTGAGGCCACAGGGAGAAGGTGGCCACCCACGACTCCAGGAGAGAGGCCGCAGGAGAAGCCAGCCCTGCTGACCGCCGAGCCTCCAGAGCTGGGAGGAGATGGGTCCCTGTTGCTCAGGCCCCCCAGGGAGTGGCATTCTGTCCTGGCAGCCCGAGCAGACGCTGCGCTCCCTTTTCCTACCATGTCTCCATTTGGCATTGACCTTCAGTTACCAAGGGCCTGCTATATACAGCTTTCCAAACACTCTATTTTAGCGGCTTTCTGTGCGGATAGAGACATAGAAAATGGATTTTGTAGCATATAGGAATATAGTAATTTAAAAATCTGGAATGCCTTTTCAGAACTTCAATTCCCTTCAAAACCTCGAACAAATAGACATTGAGATCTTACCTTGCTTCTTCATTTCTGACAAAGATAATGGTATTACTCAGGAAGATGGTTATTCAAAAAAAAAAAAAAAAAAAAAAGACCGTGCAAGGCAGTCGAGAGGTTGGTAGAATACGCAGCACTGAGAATGTCCCTTCTAAATGGTTATGGGATAAAATGAATGAAGATTAAATCCAGAAAAAGAAGACAGAATGTCCTGTGATTAAGCAGCACGGAGCCCAGTGAGCAAGGACACATCAGCAGTACTTCTGGAGGCGGTGTCAGAGTTTGGGAGGCGAGGTGGGCGATGGAGAGGAACGTGGGACAAAAAGGGAGAAAAGCCAGGGCTCACACCCCGCTCACAGCAGAGCGAGAGGGGAGATGACCCGCATCCGCCCTGCTTCGTAGGACGGCCACTGGTGGCTAAGTTCATTCAAACAATTAAAACTCCGGTTTCTCGGTCAGATTAGCTACATTTCTGGCGCCCAGTCACTGTGTGTGTCTGGTGGCCACCGCACTGGAAGCTCGGCACAGACACGCAGGATTCCCACCAGCAAACGATACCGTTAGTGCTAATCTAGGCAGAAGGAGTGACCTCCTTTCCATCAGCGCCCCCTCCCCCTTACAGTAGTCTGGGTGAATGAAGACCAAGAGCCCAATTTTGAAGTCTGTTTCTGGAACCTGCATTGCGGTTCAGTCTGCTTCTTAGAAATGCCAAAAAAGAAATGGGTTTGGATATTCTCAGGGCCCCCCTAACTCTGGGTCAGTGTGTCCTTCAAAGGAGCTTGGTGTCCCAAAGCAGGGCAGGTCAGGAGGAAACTGCTTAAACAGCCAAAGCCACACAATTGCTGCTCAGACCGATCGTATGCCCCCCACCCCCGAGGTCCTTCCACGTGTGGCCATTACCTTGATGTAATCTGATGTGACTGTAAATTATTTACAGCGAAATGGCTTAGAGCTGGGTCTTTGTTTGTTTTGGAGAAATGGATTCCTCAACATTTTAATGGCCCTTATAACCTAAATTACTTCTTGGCCCTGACTCACCTCCCCTCTCCCCTAGAATGGAACTGGTTCTGTCTAGAGCAAGTGAGTGGAAAAAAACCTAGTCAGGGGGGTGCTAGCTTTAGGTGAAACCATATGAAATTGCCATTTCCGTAGGTCAAAAGTTATTCAGCAGTTTTATGTGGTTCAAACTGACTCACCTGGTTAGAAGTTCCTAAGAATTTAAATTATCATCCTCCCAAGCAGAGTCAGCCAGGGACGGATCCCATTTGGGGTCCCTTCCAAAGTAAACACTGCCAGGAAGACCCAACTATTCAGTTACACTTGTAATGTTTTTTTTTGTTTTTGTTTTTAACTTGTCAAGATTTTTGAGGCCATAGCCTAAGCAAGGCACTGTAAGGGTAAACAGAGGGACAGACACAAAACACTCTTGTTTGGGAAGGAGTTATACTGGACAAATGAATATGTTAACGTTTATCAAATGTTTACCATGAGCTCGTTTATTCAGAGGTATTTACCTGCAGTCCTCTTATTTCAACAACCTTCTGTGCAAGCACGAGATTATCCCCATGTTATAAATAAGGAAAACTGGGGCCCAGAAAGGGTCAGGAATTGGCTCAAGGCCATGCAGCCAGGAGGCGGTGCTAGCCAGCCTGGAGGCTCCCTGGCTTTGAGAGCCCATGCTCTCTGAACCTCCCCAGGAGGGACCGTGAGGATGAGAGAGGCAGATACAGGCTGAACGAGGGGGTGGCGAGCACTGGTTTTGAAGAGACAGACAGACAGAGTCAGGGAGCAGGGCCAACCTCGTTCTCAGGGGAGCTGAGGAGCAAGATCAAAGCCAAAGTCAGGAGCATGGGAGGGTAAGGGAGGTCTCTCTGCATGAGGTTCAGAGTCCAGCCTGGGAGAGCCTGACGGGGTGGCCTCAACACCTCCAGCCTCCGCAAGGCAATGACCCCATACCTCTCATGTCATGGAGGGACGGGAGAATGATGGACAGTGTACGGCAGCTTTCATGCATTAAGGTTTTGTGAGAGTTGCAAAGAAAGCACAGGGTTCGAGGGGGGTCAGAGGACTGGGGGAGGGGGGCGGTGTGGGTGCAGAGGGAGCGTTGCAGAGCTCAGCAGCCCGGAGCACCACTGAGAAACAGCACCTGAAAGTTGTCATTTTAGGCAGATTTTGTCGCCTGCTGTGAGAGGCTCTGCACATTGCTCCTCTGTCTTGGTGGCAAAGGACTACAGAGGTGGCTGCTCCTGTCCTAGCTGAGGACAGGAGTAAAGATAAGAAACCCCCCACCCCCACCCCCTGCCTAATCCTTCAGATGAGAAAGGATTGTTTCCTCTCTGTGCAGACCAACCCT